>JAKMXA010000268.1:0-79335 GCA_025328625.1 Colletotrichum sp. SAR11_240
GGCCCCGGCGGGGGCGCCCCCGAGCGCCCGGTCCTCCCGCCGGCGGCCGCGAGGCCGCCCCCCCCGCCGCGCCCCGCCCGCCGTGCGGGGGGAGTGGCTCTGCGGGAGTTTGCGCGGGGACGGGTTGGCGAGGTGAGCGGTTCCTGGGGAGGGAGTGCGCGGGGAGTGAGGACGACTGGTTCCGGGGTTGGGTTGGTTGAGGGAGGGGTGAAGCAGGACGTGGTGCTGGCGGTGAAGTCGGGGGTGGAGATCTCCTCTCGGGGGGTGGACGGGACGGAGTAGATGGTAGAGAGCATGGGTGAGGGTGCGAAGCGGAGGTTTTGGAGGGTTTCTTCGAGGTTGTCGATGTCGAAGTGGCCTGGACGCAGCTCTGTCTGGGACACGGTG
The DNA here is from genome assembly GCA_025328625.1 of Colletotrichum sp. SAR11_240. Taxonomy (NCBI): domain Eukaryota; kingdom Fungi; phylum Ascomycota; class Sordariomycetes; order Glomerellales; family Glomerellaceae; genus Colletotrichum; species Colletotrichum sp. SAR11_240. Next base: position 388 of record JAKMXA010000268.1, read on the forward strand.
GTCTGGCTTTTGGTCTTTGATGTAGTCGAGGTGGCAGAGGCGGAAGTAGACTTCTTCAGCTGGCTAGATGGGGCCGGTGCAACGGCGCCCTTAGGAAAGTAGCTCGGTTCATCGGTTTGCGGCGGTGTTGGAGGCGGCGGAGGGAAGCTCGTCAACGCGTTCGGCCCCGGGCTGCGGAGGTTCGAGCGGTTGCCGTTGCTTCCTGCAGAGGACCCTGTGGCCGATCCCCGCGGTGCTGGTGAGCCCCCCTTAGCGGAGGCCGGTGCCGGGCTCGGTGGTGGCGGGAAGCTGGTGTAGCCGGGCGGGCTCGGGCGGTCGGTCCACTGTGGTGCCGGCGCCTGCAGCAGGCTCTTTGCAGGGCGGACGGGCTTCGGCGCGGCGAAGGTCGGCTCCGAGGGCGGGGCCTTTTTGTCGGCGCCCTTCGGCGGGTGGGGCCGTGAGCTCCGGGTGGAGGACATGTTGCAGTGCAGCGCGGCTCAGTGTCGCAGCAGTCGCAGATTCAGGTCGAGTAGCACTTTGATTCCCTTCGCAACCCCACAACGGACTTCTTCTTTTGGAGCTGCAAAGTGACGATGGCTTCAAACACTTCCTTCTTTTTCTGGATGGGTGGGTGGGTGGTGCAGAGTGGGACGAGGTGAATGAAGACGGTAAGGACAGGCCGTTTAATCAATCAACAACAATAAAAGAAAACCGCCGAAAAAAATGCAATCCAATGCCAAACCACAACAACAAAGCAAGGAAAGGTCTTGCGGGAGTGCATGCAACCTCTATCCGCATCCGGGACGTCGGTCATGTTTAAAGGCAAGACGTCAATCCCCAAGGGATGCGCAGAAAGGCGAGCAGACTGGCCTCGAGCTGGCTTAATTGGTGCCCGATGGGCGGAATGCCGGGTCATCCGTGGAGACGATCCACACCACTTTACGCCCGACTTGCAGCGATCAGCCTGGAACCGGTGGCGGGCCGCGGGAAGGGAAGAGGGCAAGCATGGGCAGCACGAACTTGATGGCCTTTTGCAGAGATGTTCCCTGGATGCGACGACACGAGTAAACGATGCACCCCCGTCCGTCCAGCTTCTCTCATTTCCCGTGGGAAAAAAGACCTGCTTGTTTCTCTTGTTTATGCCCGGCAGATGATGTTTTCCTTCTGGAAGGTTGTACCGTGTTTTGCGCGCCGCCCGCGTTGGCATGTTTCTTCCTTTCCTGCAGCCTGCCGTGGCCTGCGTCGGGGAATTCTTTTCTGCCCTCCGCTGGCCTGGGCTTTTTTTCCTTCTCCCAATTGACAAGGGCTCTAGCCTTGGAATGCAATGCCAAATGAGAGAGAATGGCTGCTTTGGGCTTTGACAGTTTGATTATCGGGCGCCAATACGGAAGGTGATGTTGTTGTTTTTCCTTGTTTTTTCCTTCCCGTGTTCTAGCCTTGAGCAGGGCCAGAATTTTCAAATTTCTCTGCCTCTCTTAGCTCGAAGAGACACAGACAGACAGCCCCGAGAACGCGGGAATCCCGCCAGGACTCAGGACAGCTCCAGGAACGTGTGGCAGGTTGGGCTGCTCATCTCTTTCGCGCACTTCGTTCGCAGGGACACCGTTGGGACGAAAAGTTGAGATGAACGTTCCCACTCACTGAGTCGTAAACTCGCGGCGCTGGCCTGGTTTGACCATCTTTTCTTAGCCACAAACATAAACACCCACGCCGCAGCGTAATTCCCTACCTCCCTCACTTAAAAAGCACTTGCTCCCCAAAAACCTGCTCCTCCCATACTGACTCGATTGTTTGGTTCCTTGGTCGCTGCTCCTTTCTCACCTTACCCTGCCGCAGCCTGGATCAAGTGACTCGGCCAACCAATATCTGTGAGGCTCTGGCTTGCAACGCCACCCTTTCCAGCGTCCAGTGTGCGTTGCATTTCGTTGCGTTGCGTTGCGCGGCGGGCGCGGGATCTGTGTGCGACGTGTAGCGCTGCAGCCGTTGGTGGGAAGGCGGAAGCGATCGAAGCGCATCATTCACACTCACTCATCCACTCATCCACCCACTCACTCATTCACATGCACACAGACACAGCAATCGCACAGTTGCAAGGCCAAGGAGAACAGATGTTCGAGCTAGGGGTCTGGACCGAGCAAGGCCCATCCCGTGCGACGACGGGAAAGGGAAATGGACTCGCCAATTGTTCGGGGGCCTGGATCCGTAAGAAGGTTCTCCGTACAGGTGGCCAGGATGAAGGGGGAGCAGATGGCAAAACCTCCGGCGCCAACAGAACCCCAAACCCTCGCCTGCGCGAAAGGGCGATTCCTTCGCGTCGCGCTCCAGCGTCACCTTTCTCAATCTCGGGGGCGTCCCCCCCCAAATCCAATGGCTGGGTGGCTTGCCGCACATGCGCCGTCGTTGTGTTGACTGCAACGGGCTGCTGCTCTAGTTTCTCAACCCTTGCGCTAAGACCCTTTTTTCGTCAGCGGGAGATGGGACCTTTCTTATCGTGGAAAACATCCCGCCGAGCGTTTCGTTCCAGGGGGAGTTCTTCCTCTTCGGTAGCGAATTGGTTGGTTGGGTGGTTTTTGTCTGGTCGAGTGACATCGCATTTCTTCAGGTGAGCCGCGCTTGTTTAAGCCCAGATCTGTCTTGTCAGTTGAGGAGGGCGGTAAGAAATGGCAAACAGACAATCAGATCTTCCATGTCTTGGGTCATCAGTGTCGATCCCCGTTGAACATCAATTGGAGAAAGAAACATCCAACCAACTGTCTTTTTTTGCTCCAACCGCTCCATCCTGAACGCCAGCACAGCAAAACCAACCGAAGGATGCTGCACCCAGAGTTTCCCCTCCAGGCTTCGAAGAGTCGCATTGCTGATATGATCCCTGCGGAACCCCCCAACGCCGTTCCATGGTGCCGATTGCTTGGACGTGCCAAAGCGGCTTAGTCCGTCACATCATCCCCCAGGCGCGGGAAATTATCACAACAGGGGCACCACCACTTTCAGCACTCTGCGAGTCTTAAAACCCTCTGTTATGACACAAGAAGGGCCCCAGGGGACGAGGGGGGAGACGGCCACGCCAGGAAGAGAGTTCCGAACGGAGAAGGGATCATGGGTTGCGATTGAAACTCTCTCTCAGTGCTCCCTCTCTGTCCGAGTCGCTGTCCACTCTTTTTCGTTTGCTTTACTGCCTCCCACACCCCGCAATCCCATCCATTCATTCATTCCCCTTCCATTCGTTCACTCATTCAGTCGTTCGTTTCCCATCGCCGGCGTCACTCGTTTCGCTCCGGGGACTGGTTTTCTGAACGTTGACCGGGACGGCACACTGTTGGTTTCTAAAGGTATCGCGGCAGAGTCCCAGCGAACGCGCGCAATCGCATTGCTGCGCCTGGCCCCCAACACCATCTGTCCATCTGTCTCCCGCCCCCAAATTACGATTTCGCAAATACGATCGGCACTCGCTTGGTAGCAACGCGAACAACCACGTCGCACTCACACAACACACGCTCGCTTATTTTTCACAAAATCAACTGTCTTGTACGCTCTGGTTAGGCATCAACGAAGAGACAGAGGCTTAACGAAGAAAGGAAGGAGGGATTGCTTTCCGTGTTATCCCGGGAGGACCGAGATGATGGTGGCGCTGGAACGTTTGGCATAGCGAAAGAAGAAACCCAAGATTTCCCAGCCAGCTGGGACGCCAGCAAACACACGCCCAAAAAGAGAGTTTGAAGGATTATTTCGATTGCTGCCCAAGTGCTGGAACAGAATCAAACAACAAAAGAAAAGATGAACGGGTTCAATTTCCCTCCGCCGCCCGACGAACCCGTCCCCGTCGTCCCCCGCGACATCAAGGCCAAGCGCATCGTCCCGTCGCCCCGCAAGGCGCCCACCGTCCGAAGCGGCAAGGGCTCCATCTTCGGCAAGGCCTCGATTCCCTCCGTCTACTGGGCCGGCGACGATCCGACGCCGGGAGGCAACGAGGAGTACACCTTCTACCGCGAGGGCACCCCGCCGCCGAGCGAGAAGGGCGGCGGCCGCCAGCGCGGGCTGAGCCTGTACGACCAGGAGAGGCGGGCGGCGCGCGGGCACGATAGGAGAAACCGCAAGTGCTGCGGGCTGAGGATGTGGGTGTTCTGGCTGCTTGTGTGCCTGATTATCCTCGTGGTGCTCGGTGTAGGTGTCGGTGTCGGTGTTGGCGTGGGGTTGGGTGCGTCGAAAGCGAATCAGTCGGATGAGAGCGCGGCGCGGACGAGGTATGATCTCTTCACGGTGTATGATCAAGGTGAATGTACTGACTGTGTATTAGTTCCGCGACACCTACACCAACGACTGGCGTCGCCGCCGCGTCCCCGACGACACCTCTGTCCAGCCCAACAGCATCATCCCCCTCCGCGGCGTCAAGCGTATCAACGACGCCCGCCACTTCAACCAAGACGTCCTCTACTTCATCGTCATCACCAACCGCAACCTCCGGCCCCAACGCCCTGTGCCCCGAGGCCGCCAACACGTTCTACAGCCCCGTCGGCTCGGACAAGCGGTTCCTGCGCGTCTGCGGCGTCGACTACTCGGGCGACAACGAGGCTATCGACATGTCCAACATGCTGGCCAGCAGCATGGGCGAGTGCATGGACATCTGCTCCAAGACGGCGCAGTGCACGGGGGCCGGCTGGGGGAATGTCACGACGGGCGAGGGTACGATGGAGCTGAGGTGTTGGTTGAAGCGGAATTTGCAGAGTTCGCATAGTGTGAAGGAGGGGTGGAACTTTGCCATCTTGCAGTGAGGGTGGAGGAGGAGTTCTTGTAGATATTTGGGAATAATGATAATGTGTTGGCCTCGTCAGGCTGACTTTGATACCATCTCTAAGCTTAACATGCGACCACAACGATATCACTTTCATTAAGCAACGTAAACGAGACAATGTCTAATCAGAAACAAACAGCTGCATTAAAACTGTGTAAACTATTCATAACGCCGGTGCTGGTATAATGTCGTCCATGCCCTTGTCCATCATGTATCCATACCTAACCCTCAATATATGCTTAGTTGATCGCAGCAACGACAAAACCAGCCACGGCCGCAGCAGCCATGACAGCTCCCGTCTCCCTCGGCCCGGCCGCATTTCCAGACCGGCCGCCTCCATTTCCATTACCATTACCAAGTCCACCTCCACTACCGCCGCCAGGGTTCACCGGCCCGGCGCTGGTAATCTCTGCAACAAGCGAGCTGCACTGGCCCGTACCCAGCGGCAGCACGGTCGCGACGCCCTGGACGTCGCTGCAGGCCTGCCAGACGGCGCGGAAGTCGCTCATGTGCGCATCCTTCCACGAGGTGAAGGACTTGGCGTAGGTCGAGTAGGCGGAGCCGATGGAGCCCGTGATGGTCGGGTCGGAGCAGGGATCCGTCACGGAGGCCGACAAGGCGAGGTAGTTGGCGACGTCGACGGGCAGGGTGGGGGCCGCGTCGGTGATGCGCGGGAGGACGGCCGTAGCGACGGAGTTGCAGGAGGCGAGGTCGCGGCGGACGGGGGAGCCGATGTGCTCGGCGTTGGGGGCCGTCATGATCTCCAACGAAGCGGCAGAGGCACCGGCCGCGGCGAAGAGGATTGAGTAACGCATTGTAGATGATTGAAGAGAGGTTAGGTTGAGTGATGTGGTGTGGTTTGGCTTGTGTGAGATGAGTATCTCTTGTGGTGATGGAGAGCGGAGATGATGACAGGGCAGTGGGACAGGTCGAGGCTGGCTTATTATGTCCCGGGCGGGTGTCCTGCGCAAGCACGGGTGAAGGCGTTGATGACGACGGGTTATTCAATGATGAAGGAGTGCGTCCTCAGTGCGGCGAGGTCTGAGAGTGCAGAATGCAGCATGCACCCGTGATGTTGGGACCTCGGGAGTTTTCTCACCATCCTATGTCGAGGGGAGCAACATGGGTGCCAAACAAGCTCGTGGGCTTACATCGTGGGGCGAGCTCCATGTTTCTCGTTTGTCTTCCCCCGGCTTGCCGCCCCCTGGCTTCGCTTAATGTGGCTGCCTAGCAAGCCTGCATGATGTTGTTCCAGATGGTCAAGAGAATCATCCTGCTATTCCTCTTGAATTGTTCATGGCGGTGGCTCACCACCCGTTGGCACCGTTTCAAAATCACATCACTCAAATCACCCGCAGAGCTAGTCGAGATCTCACGGGAGAGCGCCCCCTTCGCTCAGCCACCGCTATGCCGAGAGCGTGATGATGGGGGTACTAGCGGCAAAGGCTAAGAGAGCAAACTGACTGACTGAGCCTGTTCATTGGGCTCCCGCGAATGTCTTGCGTTAGGGGGGAAGGGGTTCAGACACTCCCGCATGTCGACGGGTCAAGGAGGGCTCAAATGGCAGCAATCCGAGCCCTGTAGGAGCGGCTTGACAGGCCTTCTCTTGGCGTTGGGCTACCGATCATTGGCAGATCCAGGTCATCGTTGGGGGATGTCTGTGGCAGCGGGCCTTTCCTTTTGACGATGCATGCATGATGGTCTTTGATGGCGGTCGATGTGTCAAATGTTTCGACAGGACCGTCACCTCGGGAAGAGGCAACCCATTTCTTTCTCGTTTGCGTCTTTCATCATCATCCCTGCAAGAGAAGGGGACTCGCGATGAACCGACCCGCGCCTTGCGCCGCACTCGCATTGTTGAGCGAAGCACATGCTTCCATGTCGCCCAACTCAAAAGTGTCTTCTCATCCGATGTTCGGCTTAAATGTGTAATGCCCTTTCCATTTCTTTCCTGGTATCTTGAGAGTTTCTGCACCCGAAATCACTTTTCATCATACGTCATTCTTGCTGCCCCCCATCCAAACAACCCGTGCCCCCATGTCAAAGTCCGTCCGACGCACCAAGCTCGTCCAGCTCTTTCGACCGCCGTTCCCTGTCCGCCACCGAGTGTCGCGCGTACGACTCAAACAGCCCCATGAAGGGGATGATCAGCAGGAAGATGGGCACCAGCTGGCTGAACATCAGGCTGTTCTCCTCGTCCTTCTCGTCCTGCTCCATCTCCGAGTGCCCGATGCGCCGGTCGTCCACCACGGCCTGGATCCCGAAGCTGAAGTATGCCATCAGCCCCACGATGGTCTCGACCTCGGACGCGAAGAAGTACCACACCCCGCGGAACGCCGCCTTGCACCACCGCCACGCCGTGTTCTCCATCCAACGCGCGACGAAGACCGCCTCAGGCTGCAGTATGTTGAACTGCTGGGTCTGGTTGTCGATGAGCCGGCTCCGCACGTGGTCCATCCAGAAGATCCGCCCCGTGCGCGAGCTCATGAAGATCCTGACGCCGTAAAAGTACCCCATCATCACCATATTGACGATCATGAGGTTCGCCGGGTCGCCGCCCTTGGGTAGCCCCAGCGAGCACTTCATGGGACAGCGGAACTGGCCGGGCTCGTAGATCTCGGCGTAACCACCAACATACAGCGCGTAGAGCAGCAGCACGACCGTTGTCGCCATGAAGAAGATCCGCAACGCCCTTGCCATGCGCCGCGGCAGGACCATGTTCTGCTCGTTGTAGCGCTCCGGGTGCGTGCGCTTGACGCTGTCGCGCATGCTCGTGATGACGAGCAGCGAGAAGAGGTGCGTGTTCGAGCAGAACCACGCGAGGTCGGTGACGATCATGAAGTGGTACGTGGATATCGTCCCCTCGAAGAGCTGCTTCATCCCGGCCACGAGGATGGCCATGCCGGTGACGAGCTGCAGGTCGCTCAGCGTGTTGACGAGGTCGTACGCGACGAGGGCTTGCAGGTCCGGGTTCATGTGCAGCCGGTGCATGAGGTTGCGCGTGGGGGCGGAGACGTGTTTTCGGAAGAAGCGGTCGAGCGGGTTCATAGTCTGGCGCTCCTCGTTCGTGCGGCCGATCACGAGGCAGAATATTGTTGTTAAGAGGGTCACGAAAGCTGTGAAGACGAAGGCGAAGATGACCTGGTGCGCGAGGGGTTTAGTGGAGAAAAGATAGTTGTGAAGGAGTTGATGACTTACACCCCGGCCGGCGATGTCCGGCTCAGCAGTCATCCGCGGACAACTGCAGAAACCAAAGTAGCTACAGTCAAAGTCATTGGCGTCGATGTTGTAGGTGACGTTGTCTCCCTGGTTGACGCAGTCGATCAAGGCCTCGGGGTAAGCGTAATTCTTGGCCCGTGAGAATGCATGTTCTCCGACGATGGGCATGGTGAATCTCTGATGAAGCCCTCAACCCCGAATAATTCGCTTCGTGCCAATACTCGACGGTAAGCTGAAGGTCGACATGGCTACGTTGGATGAGACAAGGAGCTCTATATTTATTTGGTCATCATCGCTCGATAAGCTGTTCTGGAACCAGAGACATATCTCAAAGAACTCGATCGGGGGCCGAATCTGGCATGGAGCCGGCTTCGGAATGTTTTGCCCAAGCCACCGCCAACCTCATTACGAGCTTGACGACACAAAGAAACAGCTTCCCAAATATCGGACCCCGTGATTCGTCCATTTCAAATATCATCTGGCTTAGGCCCTTGGCAGACGATGTCAGTCCCGCCGTTTTCACGAGAGCCCAAACACCTTCCACGTGAAAGGCTCCAAGACACATCAAGCTCCGGCTGACTTCCAGGCCCATCAAGCTCCGGTCGTCTTCCGTACCCCACCCGGCCGCATTAGACTGCGCCGACCGGGCGCCCACGCTCCGGAACCCCCACCTTAGCTCCGGACGTTTCCCGCGTCGCAAAACTCAATCAGAATCAGAGTTACCAGCCCGCCAGACTGTCGGATCCGTCGGGTTCACGAGCCATATGTAGCGGGCTTGAGCTGAACTCTCCTAAATCTAGATTCCATCTTGGCGGACAGCTCCCGCCAATGGTGGGCTTGGGGAGAGAATGCCGAAAGGCAAAGGCGCTGTTGAAGCTCGGAATTGATAAGTGATCCTGGGTGAGATTGGGCGAGACTTCATCAGCTTCCAACTGAATCTCGCCGAGAGGTGACAGCTTCGGGGCGAGCCCGGCAGAGTGAGCGATTATAAGTTCAGTCTAGAGGCAAACTCACTCGCTGGGCGAAGGTGTGTAGACGTAACACTAGCAACTACATAGAAGCAGAACGAAAGCAAACATGGCCGCCGTTTCCCGCCCGCACTTCGACTCCGGCCTCAAGCGCTGGAACCCCGACGACGACAGCATCTACGTCCTCAACCGCGGCGACGTCGCCAAGGAGCGCGCGCGCCTCGAGTACAACCACCACAAGATCTGGCTGCCCCTCTGCGGCGGCCTCTGCCCGCCGCAGATCCTCGCGCACCTGCGCCAGCTCCCGGCGCCGCGGGTCGCCGAGCTCGCGACCGGCACGGGCATCTGGCTGCGCGACATGGCGGCGCAGCTGCCCTCGACGGCGGAGCTGCGCGGCATCGACATGGACACGACCAAGTTCCCGCCCGCGTCGGAGCTGCCGAGGAACATGTCGATGATGCAGCACAACGCGCTGAAGCCGTTTCCGCAGGAGATGCACGGGACGTTTGATATGGTGCACGTGAGGCTGATATCGCTGGGGATGAAGAAGGATGACTGGGCGGTTGTGGCGAAGCATTTGTATGCGCTGCTGAGGCCGGGTGGGTATTTGCACTGGGAGGAGGTGGGGGATTCTGTATGGAGGGTCATTCCGCCCAGCAAGGCTTTTGATGAGTGGATGAGGATTGGGACATTGTGGTCCATGAAGGTTGGACGTGATCCCTTGTATGTCACCCTCTCGAACATGTGCCCTGCGATACCAGAGAAACCTTCAATAGTTTCACTAACTGTCATGCAGTATGCCCGCCCGTCTGCCGCTCATCGTCCAAGACGCAGGGTTTGTGGACGTGGAAGAGAAGATCTTCAACTCCTTCGGCACCAGGGACATGCTGCGCGAGCCAATGCTCAAGATCTCCAAAGAGCTGGTCCGGCCGGTGATGCTCTGCGTGCTCGAAGACGGCGGGCTGGAGACGATGCAGTCTGAGAAGGATATTGATAGGCTGCAAGAGGAGATCCGGCGTGACGTGGAGGAAAACGGGGTCAAGTTTGGGTTTTACTACAGTTGGGTCTGGGCGCGGCATCCCTGAACTAGACGATGGACAGAGATGCTTGCGTATGTCGGGCCTTGCTCGAGATGAGTCGGAGAGGGGACGCTGACAAGTAGGACGTAGCTTGTAAACACAGGTCTGGAACATTTGATCACGGCGTGCTTGCCAGGATATTGTCCATCTGTGTTGGCTATGCATTGTGGAGCGATCTAACAGCACTGTTTTCATGACTGGGTCATGACAGGAACGGCTCCTGGGCACCAGATACTGCTGCGTCACGCAGGCCTTTCCATAACAGAGAGACTATCCACAGCTCAGGCCGGTGTTCCGTCCTCGACTGCATCGCTCGCGATCGCCTACCCCGCGGGGTATGGTTCGGCGGAGGTGGGGACCGTGGGGTTGATGACGGCAACAATGTGGTCCCATGTGGGAGCTGACGAAGAAGACTCGACCCCGCGCCGTCACCGCCGGTCTCGACTTGGCGATGTATCAGTGCGCGCCGTCATCTGATGTTGAAGGTGCGATGATCCAGTCGCGGATGGCGCGGTGCTTCGTTCGGGGAAATGGATCGGGGATGGTCCCTGGCGGAGAGATGGGGTGAACAGAGGACCTGGTCGAAGATGTTGTGAGCTTCGATTGTGATACAGGGGATGCGGAGACGTAGAAGAGCAGGGAACATTGTAGAAGAATCCAATAAACAGCCATTAAGGCGAAACCCAAGGGTCCATCACTCAAGTCGAGAAAGCGCAGGGCTCATGCCAGAGGGCAAAGCCCAGGACGTACCATGGATTCTTGAAGAGCTTCTCAGCGACATCTCGCCACAGCTTCGTCCTCTTCACGTGGAACTTCGTTGACTCCTGACGAGCGTAGACGACTCTCTCAGCATTGCAGTGTAGTGGTGGGCATCTCTGAGGTGCGTGGGCTTCGATCATTGACGGCGTGATTCACATCTGTGCAACGGGAGCATAGAATTGGCATACTTGATGGACCGTCTCTTGAGTAACACTCATTTAGCATCACGATGGAGCACAAGCGAAGAGAATCGGATTGATGAATAAAGTCAATTGGTCTGTTCTGCTTCGAAGTATCCTCCGCACCCGCAGTCTGGCTGTACTCTGCCTGCCCATAAAGATAACGGCCCTGTGAATGGTCATGTCAGTTTGGGTTCGACATGAGTGCGACAATTCATTCAAAATGAGAGTTGAGGCCAGGTGTCAGGCTCTAGGTTTTTATCTCAAAGATCCAGATGTAGGCTGAATCTCGACGTCTAATTAAATTTGAGAAAACATCACGCGAGGCAGGAAAGTGAAATGAGAAATGGGCAGGGGAGTAGGCTTACCTGTTCCGCGATGCTATCGCGTCAAACAGCCGAGACCGACGCGTTCTCTGTTCCTTGCACTTGGTTGGTGCCAGAGATGCTGCAGTTAGTATGACACCGTGTATCAGACGCTCAGCAGATGCATCGCTCCCGTGCGAACACCAAGCTTGCCGGCCGCTCCTCAGGTCTTTCGCTGAGAGAGCCTCATGGCAGCTCTCGACCAGATTTTGGTGGTGATGCAGGAGGGAGGTTGCTGAAAATTTTCGAGGCTCAATCCGGCTAGGCGGTTATTATATACCGCGCACGTGCTGAGGGCACGCTTGGCCAAGCCCGCAAGCCACCCATGATATCCTTCTATCCATGGCCCCACACACCGACCTCCCAGGCGTCTAAGCGGTAGAGTGTTGTAAGAGGTGTTCCTCAACCCGGAAGTTGGTGTTGCAGACGAACTCGAAATCGAGACCTGCAAGAGTGGACGTTAGTTCAATATTCTTGGAAGTTGAAGTGAAAATTCGGAGTGGAGATGTAGAATTTCAGAACAATTTAAACAAGAAATCATGGTCGCTTTGCACCAGCGATCAGCATCGCGAGAAGTTTGTCATCACAACAGAGGCGTGGCAGAAATGGGAACGATGAGAAACGGGAACTTGCCTGTTGCAAATGCGGCATCCTGTGCCTTTTCTGAAATCGCCATCACGCTTCAGCTGTATCGTAGGGGACACTTCCGTCGATCAAGCCAAGCTTCTTGGGTCCTTCTCACCATGGCAGCTGGGCCACGGCGCGACGCGTGATGGGATGGAGCCCTCGAATTCGCCGGAGACGTCGCGGTATCAAGGGCTCATCGGCGAAACGGCAGCCTTCGACGATGAGGATCAGCCCCGATGGCATCCAGAAGACTTGCTCTGTGAAAATGGTCAGACGATGCAGAGATCTAGGTGGCAGGACTGTTGGTCGGGGCAAGCGTGGCTGTTCAGACACCGGAAATTGCAATCATCCTGCCCTCCAAGCAGGCTTCAGGGCACCACTGCCGGGTTGTCATCATGACAGAATCATCGTGGTAGAATCTCAAGAAGAACAAGCGCGCTTACGGTGCAAATAGCTGTCGGGAGGCAATATTTCTCGCATCTGAGCCGGGGTGGCACTCGTTGGCAGGAGCGACCAAAGGACTTGCCACAGGCGGTAGGTGATGGTAAGAATCTGTGACACGACAAATTTTGGTTAGCCAGAGTTCGAGGTAAATGTGCATGGGAGTTGGATGAAAGAGGAAAGCGCTGTTCAGACACGAGAGGGATCCATCATCCCGCCCTCCCAAGCATGGATCAGACCACCAGCACTCGACGATGTCATCACCACAGCAATCGGCGACAGTATTGAAAAGAAGGTACATACCATGGCGATCGTGCCGGGATTTAAGTCCAGCCGTCTTGAAACGCTGCGATGATGTGATAGGTGGCGGTCAACAAACCTCGATTTGAGGGCGCGGCTGTCGGAAGGTTGATCGAACAGGCAAGAAAACCCGGTCGACGCGAGCGAGGACGAGATCGATCCTAAACTTTCAAGGCCATCAGTGGAAAGAACTTTTCAGGATGAAAAACAGATCATTGGGGAAAGAACGCAAGGTCAGAAGTATGATGGAAGGTCCGCACCGACCGCTAGCGCAGCCTCGGATTTGGAATGAGATAATATCATCATCAAGCGGGGGAAGATCGGAATGAAGGAAATGGCAATGATAAGGATACTAACGCAGTTGGTGGCAATGTGGTCCCGTTGTTGATGCTGCATATGAGGTCTGATGATCTGAAAGATGGTGATGCAGAGTTGAGTGGAAGATGTAAATGCGAAGGTGAGAGAGAGAGAGGCATTTGTAGCGGGGAAGGGGGTCGAAGTGGAAGAGGAGGATGGTCGTCTGGGTCTGGAGGTGTGAGGGCTTGGAGGGCGAGAGAGAGAGAGTCCTGGAGTGCTGACCGCTTGACGCTCCTGTGAGGGTGAATTTGGGATCTGAGACCACGTGAGCGTTCTGGGGGAGATGATGCTCAGGGCTGCCTACGAATGCATTGGTGAGCCGTTGCAAATGCACACATGTGGTTGAGCGTAAGCCTGCAAACGTCACCTCATGTGTTCTTTTGAGGCACCATGTGACAAGAATGGAATAATGAGTATGTGAGAGGCCACAGGAGAAAGCCATACTTCAAGCTTGACATCAAGATATCAACAAAAGAATCATTGAAGGGGGTTCTCCCGCCTAACAGTGAAGCTTTGTTATCTTCGTCTATCTTTAATTGCAGTGGAGGCGAAAAGGCAAAGATACTACAGATCTACAAAAGATAAACATGTAGAGACTCTGGGATGGTCATTTTAATAGAGATATTAAACGAGGATAAGTGCTTCTTGACATCTTGAGCCGACTCTATACCAGTCAGACACAAGGACGGTGCTATATAAACTCTATCACAAGCTTCTTGCAGCTATCTGGCTGGCTTTGTCTGGTTGGATTTGGATGATACTCAAAGCCCCAACGTCTTCCTTCAGGAATCATCTCATAACGATATGACTCATCCTGACTGATTTTACAAACGTATGAATCAGGCTACCAGACGATGCGGTCTATGACGATGCGGGGAGAATGATCAACTTTCATGTATTCTACGGCCGAATACTATCCCTGTTTTGTCGAAGGAAGTAGAAGGCTTGCGAGATTCATCCATGGTGAGACCGGCCACAGCTAATGCATGGAGCCAATAATAGGCGCCTTGATGCGATCATTTTCTTGTCATCGCTGTATGTAAAAGCCCTAGCCTGTGCGGAAACTAAACACAATCAACGCCAGAATATGGCGCCAGTGTAAACTCCACTTGCGTGGCGGTGAAGACTCGGCTAGCGATGGCCATTCGAATTGTACCATTGGCATCCGTTGTAATATAGAAGAACCTGGTGTATGTTGCGGCATTTTGCCCATCATTGCCGGTTGCTGAGCAGGCAAGCGTTGCACCAGAAACAAGGCCGGAAGAGCTGGTTTGGCAAACTAGAGGAGCCAACGTAAGTGCAGCGACCTGAGCTGGCGTAAACCCATTCAGGGGCCTCGTATCCATGGCGAAAGGCGCAGCTAGAGCAACTGTTTGGCCGGTACTCTCGAAGACCTGGCCGGTGTTGAGGTTTATGTTGAACAATGCAGCTGGTGTGGCGTCATTCCCGGCTTTGAGAACGAAGCGATTTGTGCCAAGAGTTACTTTGTAACCCTGTAGAGACGCTGGGCTTGTCACTTTGAGGCATACGTTTTGGGCGGGTATCATAGTGGAAGTAGGAGCTGCGCGTGTTAGCTTTTCTTCAACCTGAATGGCGTGCTATGGAGAAGGGCATACCCGTGGTCGAACTGGAGGCCGTAGTACTTGACTGGGTCGATGTGGTACTGATTCCAGAGCTGCTCGATATGCTACTGGTGCTCATTGACGTGCCGCTAGTGCTGGAGGATGATGTACTCTGAGTGCTTGATGTGGGCGAGACAACGCTGGTAGTCGTGGTGGGCGAGGCAGTACTGGTACTGGTTGTGGATAGACCACTGTTGGTGCTGGTAGAAGTTGAAGAAGAGTCGCTCGCACTACTGCTAGTGACCGTACTAGGCTTATTTGTGGAGCTATCAGCTGACGAAGCGGTCTGGGAAGATCCTATAGTGGAAGATGTTGATGGATTTGCTGTGGGAAGTGATGTTGGGCTAGCCATGGATGTCTGTGTTGACGATGTTGTCGTAGCGATATCAAAAGTGGTGGACTCTGTAGTAATGCCCGTATTGCTTCCTGTTTCACTGCCTGTACTCGTGCTTTGTGAAGCTCTTGTAGTAAATGAAGTACCGGAAGATTCAGAAGGAAATGCCGTCGAACTGGTGGTCTGTGTTCGAGCAGACGATGGCGCAGTAGAACTGGTGATTGTGAATGTGTTCACCGAGTTCGGCGTAGTCGGGGTTGTGCTCAAGCTCAAGGATCCAATGCCCAACGTGGAGGTTGATGTGAAGCTTTGAGGCTGAGCACTTGTTTGTGAGTCTACCATTCTTGTAGAAGCAATCGTCGAGGTGTTTGAAAACAAGGGACCTGATGATCTGGAGCTCGTTACGACCGAGGATGGTGTGCCTGGATCAGATGAGGGCTGCGTCGAAGATATCGATGCCACAGGGGTCTGTGGGTTGGCGTTGGGTGTCTGAAATGACGGCTGTCCTGAGTTGTTCGATGTAGGACTGGGGGGTTGAGGAGACGCAGTGGCTCCGCCGGTTTCCGGACTCAGCTGAGATGGACGACTAGTAGCCGCTGAAGATATTGATGAAGTGACAGCACTGCTGCTCGAAACCATCGGTGAAGGTATCCCCGAACCGGCGGTCGGAGAAGCCACTGATGTGGAGGAATTTGGCGAAGAGATGATCGTGTTGCGCGAAGAAACCGATGGAAATGTTTCCGAAATAGTGGCTGGAGGAACGGAGCTGGTGAAGTCCATGATGGTCAAGACGAATTGCAAGACGGGCACGGGAGATTCGACACCGGCCGTAGCTTGACGCTTGAACATCGGCATACGGCTTGAGCGGAAGTCATTACCGGAGTGCTGCTTGAGCCCATTGTCTTTGTGGAAACAGAATCAATAATTCAAGTTTACTAGTACGCACTCCCTTGGAACCCGGACTAAACGTACCTCCATACACACCGTCGTTGGTGGCATGCGCGAACGGAAGGCTTAGGATGCATGCTGCAAAAGCCACGGCTGATACCATCGCGTGTAATGGAACAAGCTGAAGCATGCGCTAAAGAAACTTTGATCTTGAACACAGATTCGCGAACCAAGCTAGTGGGGATACTACGGGCTTAAATCTTCGTCTGTTCGTATTTGAGAGACATTGTGTTGGCAGGTTGCCATGTTGTGACAGGCTCAGGAATTTACAGTCACCCTTCTGACTTGAAGACAAGCCATGTCTTAGTCAATTGTACTAACAACCAGTAAATGCCATCAGAAGTACAGCGTCTCCGTAAAACATGTCTCGCCGAAGGAATGAATATTCGGTAAGTTAACTGGCCAATTCCACCAAAGTCACGACGAAACGCAGGTGTACAGCGAAGGTGCTGGCTCCGTCGCTGAAGAATATCTTGCCATGCGAAATACGAGTCTTCGTTCTTGGATATGAGGGGCGCTCGTATCGGGCTATTCCTCTGTCCACAATATTTGAACCTCAGGGATGATTGCGGTCGAAAAAAGTCACCACAAAAAGTATCCCCAACACAAATCCGATTGCTCTTCAAAACGGCAAAAACACAGTCGACGTTGGCCTGATTCGAACAGACGCTCCCGAAGGAACAAGATTTCTAGTCTTGCGCATTAGACCACTCTGCCACAACGCCGGAAGATCCCTGTTGCTTTATGCATCCAGGGGTGGAGATGGTGAGCAGACGGCCAGATTGCGGTCAAGATCCATAGAGCGGGGGTCTTCCGACTCGCCGCCACCAGTCTTCGCCACTCTGCCCGACGGGAATCGCTAAACGATGAAGGCAAACCTGCGAGACACAAAGCCGGAATCCGTTTTCCTGTGCATGATTGGTAACCCAGGCCGGTCAAAGGGCATTGAGATGGTTGAGAATAGGAAGGTAACTGAACGTGTTCCTTGGCCTGGCTTCACTAAGTCACACCCTGTTTACCTAAAGTTGGACTTGAAAGTAAGCTGTACCAAGTCGACTTCGGTGTAACGTGCCAATATTCGTTATTAATGCTCTCGCAAGCTGCAACAACTGCTGCGGCAGATGTAGGATAAGCGCAATTGGAAGCGTCGAGGGCTCACGTAGCCGCAAGTACTACTTTCCTGCTGGTGACGAACGAGCGGTCCGGACGTGTCTGCGTGTTTCTAAAGATGCCTTGACCATATGGGTCACAAAATGTCGTCCTTAGCTGAAGAGTACAAGTATCATAGCCGCTTGATCCATGTCCTGATTGATCGACGTCCGGGTTTCTTGTCCAGACTCTCGGGTTTTGATCCGATTCATGGTTCAGACTCGCGACACATCTTTCCCAGGTACTGTGGACATAACTTGTTCAAGATCGGCATACTGAAGAGGCACGCAGACTTTGCCGACGACCGCGTATTCGTTTTTCCAGGCTGGGAAGTTTGCCCCTGCAGGGAGAGACTTGATGCCGGTGTTTAGTTGGGTGACGCTCTAGACGTTGAGTTTAGAGGAGGCTAGGTACGAATGGCGTTCAAAACGTCAAGCTGGTGTTTCTTATGGCAAACCTTGTCATCGCCGTTCGGTGATATTGACTCATGCTCTATCCCGCCGGCGATATGAGCAAGGGCGTCTTAAGGACATGTTTCCGTTTCGTTTCTTGAGAAAGGCGCCGACTTCTGGTTCAAATGGAGTTGCCAGGTCTCCATAGACTCCTGGCTGAAATGGATGGGGAATAATTGCGATCTTAATCCGTCGTCCGCAGCTTCCGATCTACCGTCCGATGTTATCGCGGCGTTGCCCCCAGACGAAGTAAGCTCGCCCGTGTGCGCCGCCCAGGCGGGTGTCGGCTGATCCGGTTGCAAAAAAACGTCCGTCAGCCCAAAGTTCATGTTGTAGGGCTGGGCCAGCTGACTCGGCGCGACGGGCAGATGAAGGGACGACGACCGGACGCCGATGTGCGAGTCCATTCAGATCCCGCGGCGTTTGCAAAGGACGTCGCTGCTGGCTGTCCTGATTATCCTGCGGAATCGGCGGCCGCTGGTGTGCCTAGATGTGGAGCGAAGGGATGCCTGTCGTCCGGTCTCTGTAAGGTTGCGTCGCCGCAGTCTCCGATGTTGTTTCGTTTCGGACGACGCAGTGACGGGCTCAAGGTGCGCGCACCGGAGACAGCAATTGCCTCCGTTCCCGCCGTGTCCGCCGCCACCGCTGTGAGCCGCCATCAATCGCTATGAACTTTTGGTGGAGGACTCGGATTGACGAATGCGACGCAGTTGGTGAGCGTAGCACCGGGCGCTGGCGGATCGCTACAGGGGTGGAGGGGTATGTTGGGCTCTGAGGTTACAACTCGCGAAGACATTTGCAGCCTCTGTGGATAAATGATCGTTCGCTTCGCGGGTGGATGAGCCGATCCTAGGATCTTAGCTGAACATCATAAGAGACGGACTCTTCTGGTTTAGCTGCCGTTGACGACGCCGTTCAGAAAAGAGACGACGACTAGAGCAGTTCGGACTTGGTGTCGTGCATTGGACAATCTGATGAGTTGCTAAGGTTCAGTTCCTACACGTGTAGTGAACAACGGTGGTGGGATGGAAGATGGGATGTTATTTTCGACCAGGCACATTGCGTGATGATTATGTTCAGCTGACAAATTGCGCAATAAGACCGCCTTCTAAGGCCTGCCTTCAGACGAAGGATACGAGCATTCGCGAGGCCGTTGGACTGCTCGGAGAGTGCCTTTCGTCCAAAATTCCCCGCATAAGCCAAGATCTTCATGTACCGGAACATCACGTTTCACGTCACGACGCACATCGTTACGGTGTGTAGACAACAGGTGGCAGCCAAGTATTGGGCGAAGAATAAGTATTGAACATTGAATGGTATGAACTTTGTACAAGAACATTGCAAATCCCAGATTGCGGGGTCAAGCCCTTTTTGAAACTTTCAGGTCTGGTTTCCAAGTCATCTCGTCTCAAGGCTGACCGGGTATCAGATGCGACTCCGACGTCTCTCTAGACTCTATTTTCCTGTCTAGAAGCGCTTGCGAAGAGCCCGCTTCGAGCTGCGGCGCTTGTTGCAGGAGGACTGTATGTCAAGGTTTCGTGGTCAGCACAACGAACTCTTTTGAACTTTCTTAACGGTTTCAATCCGAACTCTAAGAGCAGAGCCTCGGACATATGGGACGTTAAAGGATTGGAATTACTTACGGCAGGGGCGGAAGGAGTGGCGCTGGGGGTGGCAGCGGACTCGTCAGAAGCACCAGAGTTGCCAGAGGCCGGGGTGGAGGGGGTGGCGCTGGGAGTAGCAACGGTGGCGAGGGTGGTGGGAGCCGCGGAAGAAGCGGGGGTGGTAGAGCCAGAAGAGCCGGAGCCGGAACCGGAGCCGGAGGTGAAGTCGACGCAAGACATGTAGGTCTGGCCGGCCTCAGCAGAGTCCCACCACCACTGGAGAACGCAGTTGCCGGCGGTGCCGCAGTTGGAGGGGAGGGAGTCGGGGAGAGTGACGGAGAAGGCGGTGTTGTTGGCGGCGATACCGGTCTTGGTGGAGGCGTAGTTGGTGAAGGAGATCAGGGGCTCGCCAATGACGGAGTTGGAGGTGGTGTCGACGACGGAGACGTTGGCAACACCGGTGTGGGGAGCGCGGATCTCAACCTTGAAGTCGACGGTCTCACCAGGGGAGTAGCTCTGGATGTTGGTGTTGTCGGCGAACTTGTAACCCTTGCAGAGGGCGAGCTCGCACTTGGAGGCGTCGAGGCTGCTGCCGGCCTGCTGGGCGAGGCCCTGGATGTTGCCGTACGGGTCGGACTGCTCGGTGTTCCACATGGTGGTGCCGCAAGCCTCCTTGAAGGCATCACCGGCGACACGGGGAGTGGGCGAGGTGACCTTGCCGTGGGCCGAGACGGCGGCAACGAAAGAGAGAACGGTGACGATCTTGGACTGCATCTTGAAAGATTTCGGTGTTGATAAACTCGACGAAAGCGAAGGTTGCTGTTGTTTCGAAAAAGGGAGTGAGAGACTGGGATTTGTCTTGCGATGTTGTAAAAAGCTCAAAAAGAGTGGCTTGTGGCTAGCACAGCTGTAAAGAGAGTGTGAAAGAATGAACGTGAATGGAATTTGACCGGATGGAATGAGACGCAGAGTTCAGATAGAAAGACGAGCAGAAAACCGGTGTGGCATGAGTAGGATCTTATACGGATGGATGGTGAGCAAACCCATCGCACCCCTATGCGAGCGGTCGTCGCCACTGCGCTGGTGTCATGGACGGCCCAGTCCGGACCCAGCCAGGGATCGGGTTCCAATCTATTCGTGACGGCTTGTAGCGATAAAAGCTTTCAGGGGATAGGAACTCATAGAGAGGAGCGGACGAGGGACGGAAAGCCCAGGCCAGCGCTTGACCAGGCACGAAAGAAGAAAGACAGGCACACACCCTCGAGGGGTTGAGCTGCTCACCGCGTGGTCCAACAGCCTTCCAAGACGTTCTGGAGACTCAGACGCCCCAATTGCTCCCACACTCGCGCAGATGCGATCCATCCGTGGTCCTGGAACATTGGACATGGCAGACCAACAACCCCGGACACCATCCGACCGAGGGAATACCAGCGATTGGCCCAGGCGCGGACAGGGCTCCCGTCTTTGGCTGTAGTCGCCCAGTTGTTTAATTTGAGTGAGGCTAGGTGGGCTCCTGTTGGACCGAGTCTTGCCCGTCTTTGGTCGGTGTCCCTGCGCAGACGCCCACGAGGCGTCCGTCATGATATGATCCCTGTCCGTCCTGCTCCTGACTGGGGTCGCTGAAACGGTACCATCACGCATCTTTCAGGCGGCTCCGCCGAGTGACCCCCACCAACACATCCTTTTCGCGCTGCCTCGTCCGTCTCCAAGTCCCCATCGTGCCGGCTGAGCCTACTTCTTACTCCATCCCATCGTCGGTCCTCGGCTTTCTCATCTTCGATGACCTTGCGATGGAGATTTGACGCCTGGGAACTCCTTGACGGAGGTAAATGGACGGTCGGACGGTGAAGGGAAGATGCTGCCAGTGCGGGTGACAGATCATGTTTGTTGCATCCACGTTCATCATCTGGAAATTTGGGTTGCCGTAATCGTCTGTTTCAAGAAGTTTCTCCCTTGGGACGCACATTCAGGAGTGACGTGAGTCGCTTATTCGTACCCGCTGACTTGCCCAGGCACCGTTTGCTGTGACCAGTCGACTGCAACGGGCGACCACATCGTATGCGGCATCCAGACCGGGCGCCGTCCTGGTTACCGGCGATACAAATTCACCCGTACAGCCGAATGAGTAATCTACCCGGTTCCAAAGACACGCATGTACAAGCCGGACGGCATCTCAGATAGAACGAGATCCTTCCGTGCTGCAACCTCGTTCCATCTGTGATCGACTCCCACAATTGCGCCTCTTCAGCTTCTCGACGAATCTGCCGACGCTCAGCGCACCATCAATCATCAATTCCAGACCGGACTTCGCCTGGGGCAGACTCCGCTGGCTTCCGTTTCGTTGGCTGTTGACCAGGAATACCGCGCGTCATAAAAACGCACATCTCCAGCGGTTCTCGACTTTTTCGTCCCAGTTATGGCATGCAGGTTGGGAACATGGCCTTCCAGGTCCAGGCCCGATCGTGTCGGTGAGCTCCTCGCTGGCTGCTGGTTGGCCAAGGTGAGTGAGTGAGCGCGCAGGCAGCATGTAAATTCTCGTTTGTTCATTCTTCCAAGTTCCCCTTTTCGTCCGATCATCAACTGAACACATTGAAACTCACCCCCGTGCCCACAACGTGGATCCTCGGCAGGGTCAAGGGCGCTAAACCCTGCGACCGTAGCGCGGGCCCCCAGTGGTCCTAGTCAGCCTCCCTCCTGAGCCGTAAGATTGGACCTCTTTAATCTTTTACCTTCAGGTGAGAAGGGGGAAGCGAGGAAAATCGGGAAGGAGGGGAAGGGATGAATCATGGGGAGGAGGGCAGGCTCCAGCGGTTTATGCGACGGAGAGTGTGGGAGATGAAAGGCTTTTAAAATTCATGGGATGAAGATGGATCCTTCTTGAACAAATAAATGGAAATACTCGCCGCCCCCGGTAAAAGATTTTCTGATCCGCGCAAATCGGTTGCCGGCCGATCATATCGGCCGAGTACTAAGGGGTGAATGACGCCATGGGGATTTCCATTATTTTTCGGCGGTCGGCAATGAGTAGCCGGAAGATACAGCCCGCAGACATTCGGCGATATGTAAAGTTTGGTCTTCGGGCAGGCCGAGAGAATGGAAGACGTGGAAAAATGAAAACATCCTGAATACAACAAAGTGAAATTCGATGTTGACCCAAATGGAGATGGTTTAGCTGATAGCGGGCGTGTGCAGATGAACCAGTGCGTGCCGTCCAATCAGGCCAATCATGACCAATGTCTGAAATATACAATACCTTTCTTTTTTCCCTTCAGATCGGCACATTTTCTTATCATCAATACATGTTTTTATCAGACTCACTGGCGGGATCAGAGTTATTGGGTGAAGTTGTCGTTGTTGAGATCTTCTCGCCAAGACGGCCAAGGCCAAGCCATCTTTATTAACTGTCAAGGAAGAGCACTGACTGCCAAAAGCTTAGCTCCAAAGAAGCTTTTTCTGCCCATCATGTCGCTCATTGCACATCTTCATATTTCTAAGAGAAATTCGACCTGCAAACTGATAAAAAGATTTCTGAGATTTCAGTTTTCGTGTCCGGCATTGAGCAGGTGACACAACATGTTGCTGGACACCAGCCACACAACGCCTCAGCGGATCCGTACTCACCCTGCAGCCCCTACTATATCCAAACCGCTCAACGCCGCAGACACCGAATGACATGCGGGGTTCGGGACCGTGTCTCTCTCACTGGCTGCAGGTTCGGCCCCGTCTTGTAGCCGCCGCGTCACCCGAACCAAACATCATCTCTCTGACATCGCTTCTGCAGCTGCCACCCCACCAAGGGGAAAGCTGAGTGGCTTCGGCCGTAAGCCAATCCTTTCGGCGGCAACTGCTGTGGGTGTTACGGGCTTTCACATCGATGTTCTGACCGGGAATATGGAGACCTTAATTGCCGGGCGACTTATCCAGAGAGCCAAAGGAGGGAGTATTTAACTGAAGCTATCTCAAACTTCTCAAAGGGTGAAGTACTTTGCTAGATGATTTTAAGGGTGCAAATTGACCGTTTTTGTTAGTCTCAGGCACATCTCTCAATATGAATCTCCATAGTCACCTCCCTACCTAGTTGCGAACTTCGCGGTGTTGGATGGAATTGAGGTGGAGTACCTTATGTGTTTAATGATCGTGTTAGGCTTATATCCTTACACAAACGGACAGCGCATTCTTTGCGTGTACATGGAGTCATTTTTGGCGAGATCAACCCCGTTCCTGGAGAGTTTTGCTATTGGGGCGGGTAAAAGGCAGGAACGACAAATGGGATGATGATGGGGTTACGGAGTTAATATGAGGGGTGACTAAACTAACGAAGACGACGAAGACGGCGATGATAACAATACAAATTATCACCATCATATAAGTTGGGGAAGAAATCATAATATCAACAGAAGATTGTATTCACCGTTAGGCCAGGAGTTCTATACCCGATTAGCTAGAAGAATCATCAAAGGATTTCATTTCTGGTCTTATCGCAACGTCTGGATTCATGAATATAATATGAATAATGAGCGAAGCCAACTAGAATCAAAGCATTATACCTCTGATTCATCGTCTATCCCTAGAAAGTAGATATTGCACTGCATCGGTCGGCCGTGCTTCGTTGTTGACAGCTCCAATCCCAGGTAAAAGTATTCCTCCAAGAGATGAACTATCGCTCATAACTGCATAGTAGACTAGCCGCTTGGTAATGATATCGGAGGAAGTCGATAACCTTAACTTGACTACTACTTCCTATGTTCAATTAGACAGGCTCTTCGATTTAACTTTCGGAGTCATCCGTGGTTTCAGCGGGTGACTCCATCATTGCGGAACTGCCCACTCAAGCCGTCTTGGCAGATGCCCCCATCACGACGGCCCGCGTGGGATGTTTTACCAGCCCTGCCCAAACTCTAAGATATTGCCTAGGCTTAAGAACAGATCGGAGAATATGTCGATCTGTTTGCACAATCTATTTTACTTTCCGCCGCCGAGCCGCTACTTTGAGGTTCAACACATCAGTTGATGATACCCGATCTCAACCAGGCTGGCGTGTTTTCAACTCAAGAGGGTGTTGTTCACAAAGGGCAGGATTCGCCAAGTAAAAGAATTATTCGAATATGAACAGGCCAAATAATTATTTTCTGGATAGACCAGTGAGTCATAAAAGCAGTGGGCTTGGCGCTTTTGCCGTTTCGTTATTTCCCCGAAACTTTGACCTTCAACGGGCAGTAATTATGCAACCTACTGAAATGACACTACTGAACAGACTCACAAAACTTGAAAGCTCGAAATTTCAAGTATCTTGACCACTGCACAATATTCTAATTTTCTATCCTGCCATCTTTAGCTGAATGCAAGTCTTCGATCTCTCTAGACTCATTTTCCGGATTCCTCCGATCTAGGAGCCAGATGGTCGATAGAACCAAACGGATCAGCCAGAGTCTGATCAGAAAGTGCGCGGAAGATTCTGTTATACACCTCAACCTTCCCATCCAGCCCCCCAAACAAAGCGTCCAGGCCACCCTGCATGCCACCTCCGACATGAATACCGATCTTCTTGCGCCAAGCAGCAGTCTTTGGTATGAACTGCTCCATCGCAGCTCTGAAGAACGCCTTCTCACGGCCACCATGAACCTTACAAGACGGGTGAATATCCAGAGCTGTCTGAACCACGTCCTGATGCCAGTACACGTGACAGAGCTTCTTTCCCCACGTTCCGGCGACAAAGTCCTGGAACTCGCCGCTGTGACGCGCAAGGTCAACCTCGGTGATGATGTCTCGGATCAATACATCGGCGTCGGTAGAGTCAGGTGGCAACCCAATTAGCATGAGATCATTGCCGTAGCCTGTGAGAATATGCTTCTCCTTGACGAGGCCGCTGCGCATCAAGGCCGTCAGAGTAATCTGGATGTCCACTCGCTCTCTCTCTGCGGTACCCAAGGCTCGCATAGTCTCGGGAACCGCGTCGAGGAGATCCTTTGCTGAAAGCTCAAGACGGACGAGGGGAATACCCAGATAATCCGCGAGCTCTTGAGCCTCTTCATGCTCATTTCCCCAAGGTGAGCCGGCACTGTAGGCCGTCACCTTCAGGCCGGAACGAACAGCAAAGGTAGTGACAGCGGCTGAGTCGATACCTCCCGAGAGGAGAGAGGCAACCTCCTTGTCGGACTCCGTGATCTCAGAGACTGCCTTCTGCACGGCGGAGACAAAAGCGGAACCTGCTTCGTCGTAGTCCGTGATTCTGGGGCTCAAGGCAGAGAACAGAGGGTCTCTGCGCTCTTGCGTGCTCAAAAGCCAGCCACTTTCATCTTTCTTGAGTTCAAAATAGGTATGCGGAGGCAGTTGAGATACTCCTTGGAAACTCGTAGTGCTGTCGCGGTTGATCACAGTGGGATCGACGAAGCCGATGGGCATTCCCCACTGCGAACGCGCAACATTCAAGATGAAGGGGTTGCTGCCAACAGCCCATGCCCGGGTGGTTGTGTTTTGTACGGCATACAGAGGCGGGTTGTTCATGGCTGCCGTTTGAAACCGAACAAGATCGCCTTTGACTTCTATGGAAGTGGTCCACTCGTGAAAGTGTCTGGGGGAAGCATCGCCATCCAGCCAGGTGTATGCGCCGGAAGTCAGGGCTGTGCCCTGCCCGTAGACTCGTACGCCTGAATGAGTGGTATGCTGATGTGACTTTTCGAGAGATGCAACCGCCAGGTTGCTCAGCAAGATCCAAGATGGAACGGGCTGTGCATCTGAGCTTGAGGCACCATTGGAAGATGTGACAGCCATCTTCAATCTGGGGAGTTGATATGAAGGCTTCACAAGTAGAAAAATTAATATGACTTAGAATGCGTGTGACAACGACGTTCTGCTTTGTGGTGTTAAACTTCAACTGATGATTGAGTCAAATACATATACTCGATCTCAAGTAGAATGTCATAGAGAAGCAGACTTCATGGACCCGACCATTTCATACAGTAGCGGTTGCATCATTCAGAAGCGTCGACGGAGTGAATTGCCAAGCAACAGAGTGTATTTCGGCGCTTCTTGTCACAGCAGAGATCCAGTAGGGTTACAGCGCAGCCAAGACTTAGTCTTGTGCAGTAAGCACAACTCGCAACATGCCCCTTCTAAGAGTGTGACAACTCTTGCATCGATGCACTACATGCTCGGCACGCCGGAACTCTCTACTACATTCCCAACTCAGAAGCAAGACTCAACTGAGTTACAGGGCCTAATTGAAACAAGTGCATCCATGGATAGTACTAGGACCGATGTCCGTTCAGGGGTTGGTAGGCGGTGGTTGTGATCAACAAAAGGAGAGTTCCATTGCATTGCGTATTGACATGACTCGCTCCAATTGTCGCGGACCCGAATTCCTTCTGCCGGCCGATCTGTCTAGGATTCAGCTATGGCGCAATCACATTTTTCGTTGTCGCAATCGAAGCGAGACCAGCTTACAAATGGTGCTTTGTTTGTTGGCAGTGCGTTGTATGTCTTGAGTTGCATCCGGTGGGGAAATTGGGTATACGCGGTCTTGGAAGTGCCCGTGGCAACATGTCAATATCGCGCCCTTTGAGTTCCCAATGCAGTTTCCTCGATCGGAGCCGCCCGTCAGGGGAACCTCTGTATTTCACGCCTTTGGCTCTCTGGATGTTTGGCTCAAACAATGTGTCTAGCAATAGTTATCGATTCTTTCTGTAGTATCTGAATCTTTGGACAACCGTAACGATGACCGCCGCTACCTCAAACGAAAAGCCTCTCCAACAACAGGACAACAGCCTGTCAAGCTCGATTCCCGACAGCAACAGCACCGAAAGCCACGATGATGCGGCCCAGCACGACGCGTCCGACCCGGGGCCTCCTCCAGACGGAGGCCTCCAGGCGTGGTCTCAAACTGTTGTCGCTCATCTGGTCATGTTCAACTCCTGGGGACATATCAATTCCTTCGGATTTTTCCAGTCTTACTACGTCTCTGCGCTAGGAGTTTCTCCGTCCGCAATCTCCTGGGTCGGCTCTGTTCAAATCTTCCTCATTTTTTTCGTCGGCACCTTCTCAGGACGCGCGACCGACGCTGGGCACTACCGAAAGGTTTTAGTGGCCGGACTCTTCCTTCAGCTTCTTGGAGTATTCATGACGTCGTTGTCGACAAAGTACTGGCAGTTATTTCTCGCCCAAGGAATCTGCACAGGGCTTGGCGATGGACTGACGTTTTGCCCAACGATTGCGCTTCTAGCGACGTACTTCGTCAAGAGACGATCGATGGCGATTGCTATAAACGCTTCAGGAGCTGGCAGTGGAGGAATATTCTTCCCTCTGATTGCCCAACAGTTACTGCCCAAGATTGGGTTTGGCTGGACGGTCAGGGTCATGGGATTCGTGATGCTGTTCAACACAGTCATCATCCTTGCTTTGGCCAGAACGAGACTGCCTCCCAGAAAATTGGGACCAATTGTTGAATGGTCAAGTTTCAAAGAACTTCCTTACGCATTATTCTGCGTTGGTATGTTTCTCAGCTTCTGGGCAATCTTCTTCGCGTTCTACTACGTGAGTGCACTCCCCTCCCCGCATCTAACCAGGAATCTAACATCTTGAAGGTCCCCACGTACGGCCGAACGGTAATTGGTGTCTCCTCCACGACCTCGTTAACACTTCTGCTTGTTATGAATGCAGTCGGTATACCAGCACGCATACTTCTAGCTGTGCTGTCGGACAAGTTTATTGGACCAATGAGAACGTTGATTTTGACCACGTTTTTCTCGGGGCTCCTACTCTATTGTTGGGTTTCAGTCAACTCAGAGGGCCGACTATTTGCGTTCTGCATCATTTATGGATCTTTCGCTGGAGGGGTTCAGAGCGTTTTTCCAGCGGCCTGCTCCGGGTTGACAACAGACTTGAAGAAAATGGGTATGAGAACAGGAATGGTGTTCACTGTTGTTTCTGTTGCGTGTCTGACAGGTCCTCCCCTGGCCGGCGCGCTCATTGAGAGGGGCAATGGCGACTTCCTGTACGCGCAAGTCTTTGGGGGATCTGCTCTCATGGGAGGGACTTTGGTTCTGCTCGCAGTTGCAATCTCGAATGGCGCCATCTCTTTGCCTAACTTACGCAAATAGAAGCACACGCGTATCAAACCTAGTTGAATCTACATAATCCATCTATTGCATTGCGAAAAGTTGTCCTTACTCGTGATCCGTGTTTCCATGTCGTTTCTCTCTCCCTGCTGCGGCTAATGCGCCCAGGAGATACTCCTCCACCGAGCTCAGTCCAAAGATGGGTACCTCACTGCAGATCAGCGCATAAGCGGTTATGAGTATGAGGCCATTTACACAACCAGCAGTACCTGCCACTCATTGGCAAGGGTCACTCTTCCGGATGCAAGGTTTTATCCGCAGGAGACGGAGAACGAAGATTGAGCTATATGTTGTTCGGATGTTGCTTGGGTTGTGTCACGCGCGGGAGCGGGAGAACCAGTGGGGCACTAGTGGTTCACTAGGTGGACTACTATAAGCTAGATTATAGTTATCCTTAGTAAAGATTTAAAGATCCTCTTATATAAATCCTTAGTAGGGTAAGTTTAAATAAAAGTTATAATTTATACTTAAAAGGTAATTAGTAACTTTAGTATTTTATATAGAACTTAACTTAATATATTTAAACTTCTATTTATCCTTATAAATATACTAACTATTAAAGTAATAATAATACTTAATAGTACTTAAATAGCTTAATAATAGAATATTAATAGTATAAATTTTATAACTAATAGAAAGGATAATACTTCTATAAGTATAATTAAAAGAGATAACCTTTTTAAAGTTAATAGTAGAAAACTAATAGAGGAGCTTTAAGTATTTAATATTAATATAATAGAGAACTTATTAATAGAATAAATTTAAGCTATTTTAGAGAAAGAAATAATATAAATAAAGAAAAAGAAGATATTTAAATAGATTTTTATATTAAAAAATAAAGATAACTTTTAAGAAGTATTCTTAAGAAAGTTATTAATACTTTATTTAGTAGATATTTTAGCTTCTAAATAGTATTAAAATAATAAGTTATATAAGTAGTTACTTCCCCTTTATTTTAAAAGTAATAGATAGATTAATATTAATAACTTTTTATTTAAATTAAAAAGTTATTTTAAGATAAAAGAGAATAACTTTATTAATAATAAAGAGAAAGTTTTATATATTAAGAGGTATTTAAAAAGTATTATTTTATAGAGATAGATAAACTATATAGTTATAAAGTATAATAATAATATATTAAAAGCTATTTAAGGGGAAATAGAGGAATAACTAAAAGATTTTATTATAGATAGAGATATAAAAGTTTATTAAGTAGTAGTTAACTTAAGTAAGAAATACTAAAAACTAAACTAATTTTATTAATAGTTTATTAATTAATATAAACTTATTAAAGTAGAGTATTTTAATAAATAACTAAAGAGAACCTAAATAGTTAATATTATTAGCTAACTACTATTAAAACTAAAGGATTAAGTAATAATAATAAGTTTACTAGCTATAAAGTATAAACTTAATAATATTACTAAAAAAGCTAAAATAACTTATTAGTTACTATAAGAGATAAAAGCTCCTTAATTAGCTATACTACCTATTTAGAGAAGTAGTAATAAATAAGCTTTAACTTATACTTCTAAAGATTTAACTTCTAAAAGATTAGCTTTAGTAGTAATAGCTTTAGTACTAATATTAACACTTTATAAAGAAGATAATATAACTAAGAAAGAAGAGAGAGGGATACTTAGTAAGAGATTTATTATAAGGGATTAAGCTTAAGTTACTTACTATAACTATAAAAAGCTTAGCTATTATTCTAATTAATATAGAGAGGTTAACTATTATAACTATAATAAGTTAAAATATTTTAGTTATTAATATTATAAAACTTAAGAGGCTATTAGTATAAATATAATTTAGATCTTTTAAGATAAGAGGTAAGAGTATCTTTATATTAAAATAATCTTAAGTATTAAAGTTAGAGAGGTTTAAAAAAGAGTAAAAGCTTTTATTAACTTTAAAGCTAATAAGAATATTATTAATTAGAAAGTACTACTATATAATAAAATACTATTAGAAAGTATTAATAAGGAATTATTATTTAAGAGAATATAGAGGTTATAAGTACTTAACTATAAGAAGAAGTTATTAATAATAAAAGCTATTAATAACTTAAAAGTATTTAAAATAATATTATATAACTTCTAAGTTAGTAAAGTAGGGGATTATAATACTATTTTAGGTATTTTTTAGTATTATATTATATAGCTTAGCTTTAGCTAGGAAATATTAAGCTAAATATACTTACTAAAGAAGGATAATATTTAAATAGTTATTAATAAGAAGGGAGTAATATAAGCTAAAAAAGAAGTAAAAGCTATATTTATAGTAATACTTATAATAAGAAGGATTAAAAGAAGTAATAGAGAGAAACTTATAAGAGAATAAGAGGTATTATCTAAATTTAAACTCCTTAAAGTATACTCTAAATAGTTTTATATATTTAATATTATACTTATAAATAAACTTATAGGAGAAAAAAGCTATATTTATATTATTAATTTTAAACTTAGATATAATCTCCTATTTAAGCTTATCTACTTATTAGTAGAGAAAGAGTTAGAAGAATTAAGGGATTACTTAATAAAGGTATTTATAAATAGGTAAATTAAATAATTAAAAAACTTAATAAAGGCTTTAATCTTCTTTATACTTAAAAAGGAAAGTAAGTTATAATTATATATAGACTATTAAGAGCTTAATAATATAATAGTTAAGAACTAAATATTACTACCCTTTATTAATAAGATTTTAAACTAACTTAGAGATATAAATTAATATATAAAGCTTAATTTAAAAAATATATACTATTAGGTATATATTTATAAAAGAGATAAATAGAAGATAGTATTCTATATAAGGTATAAATATTTTAAATATTAAATAATACTATTTAAGCTTATTAATACTTTAGTAATATTTTAAGCTTATATTAATAATACCTTTATAAGCCTTATTAATATTATATATATTATATATTTTAATAATATTTTTATCTTTTTAAAAGATAAAGTTTTATATATTAAAATAGTAAAAGAGGTACTCTACTAGTTAAATATTACTAGTTTTTATATAAACTTTAAGAAGTATAAATTTTATACTTAGGAAATATAGTTCTTTAGCTTTATAATTTTACTTAAAAATATTATAATAGAATAGGAATAAGTAGAGGTAATTATAGTATAGCTAATACTTATTAGTATTTAAGATATTTAGGTCTTCTTAAGGTTTATAAGGTTTTATTACTAATTTATTTTTAACTACTTAAAAATATATATACCTCTAATAGATTAGCTAACTATTAAGATAGAAAAGTAGTAAGTAATAATTAATAAAGTATTAGAAGCTTTCTATAAACTTAAATTAATATTTATAAAAGTACTAATATTAAAATACTTTAACTTTTAACTATTAATATAAATAGAGATAGATACCTTAGTATATATAATTAAAGCTATACTCTTATAACTTTATAAGAAGATATAGTATTTAGTAGTATTTATATTATAAAAATTAAGAAATATAAAGCTTTATTATAAAGTATTAGAAGTAAAGCTATTAGTAATTAGAGACTCTACTTTATATTAGAAGTATTATTTATTATATATATATTACTAAGTTCTCTTCTTAATAGACTACTTAAGCTATTACTACTTTATAAGTAAACTATAGCTAAATAGCTAATAAGCCTAACTTCTATAAGATTTAGTAGTCTTTAACTTTTATATTAAATACTATTTTAGGAAAATAAACCTTATAAATAGCCTCTTTAAATACCTTAATATAAAATAATACTAAGAGAGGTTAATTAGGTTAATAAGGTATTCTTTAAGGACTTCTTATAATAGTTTAAGGGATTTAAAGTAGTAGTAATAGCTACTTAGAAGCTTATTAGTAGTCTAGCTTTTATAACACTTTTAAACTAAATACTAAAAGAGCTTAAATTAAGTTTAATAGATATAATAAAAGAAGCTTAAAATGCTAATAATAAATTAGTAACTAAGGGTTAGTAGTAATAAACTAACTAAGGATATAATAAAGAGGGAATAATAAAGTATAAAGGATTACTAATAGTTTTAGAAAAGTTTATATTATAAAAATAGATCTTAGTTATATTTTATAGTAAGTTTACTAATAGGTATTTAAATATTATTAAGACTTTTTAATATATATAGAAATCCTTCTTCTAGAAATTTATAACTAAAAATATAAAAGAGTATATTAAAATATATACTATCTACTAATAGATAAAGTTTTAGTATTATACTCCTTATAGAACACTTAATCCTCTATTAGTACTTATTTAGCCTTAGAGGAGTATATCACTTAACTTTATTATAAAACTACTAGTATTAAAACTACTTAGAAAATAGAGCTATAATAATATATTAATAGTAATTAATAAATTAATAAAGTATATACTATATATACTTATTAAGGAGTCTTTTATAACTAACTAGCTAGTAATATTATTAGTCTATAAAGTATTCCTTTAGTTTAAGATATTATAAATAATAGTATTAAATAGAGGCTTATTATTTACTAACTAATTCTAAGTATTAATATACTACTAGCTAGCTATATAAAAAAAACTAAATATAACTTATTACTTATAAATAAATAGCTAAATAGAGTAATAGAATTAAAACGTTAAATACTTCTTATAAGCTTATTATAATAAGGAATAAGATAACTAAGTATAATAGCTATTAATAGTATAGTTTATATATAATAGTAGCTAATATAATACTACTTAAATAATACTTACTAAAGTATTAATAAGATACTTACTATAAAGACTTTATAATATAAAGCTTTAAAGCTTATTATTAGTAAAAATACTAATAGTAAATAAAAGGATTATATAACTAGTTAACTAAAAAGCTATAATTATATAACTATTAAAAGAGTTAACTAAATATTATAAAAAGTAATATAATTAAAGGTAATTAGTAATTAATTTTAAAATTAATAAGAGAGTTTTATTATATATAAAATATATCTAATAAAAACGCTTATTAAAGAAGCTTTCTAATAAATATATAGAACTATTTAAAGTCTAATAAGTTATTAGGGGGGGAGTAGTATATAAATTAGTATTAAACCTCTAACTTTATATTTATAATATCTTCTTACTTTTATAACTTAAAAAATTCTATAATATAGATAATATATTATAATAAATACTTATTAAAATAGAAAGAGATAATAATATCTATAAAATTAAATAAGTAATAGATTATAAAGGGCTTTTTAGGAACTAATAATACCTTATTAAGTAGAAGGGCTATAGTAAAAAAGAGAACTTATAAGAGCTTTAGAAGAATATAAGAAAATAACTATATAATAACTATAAAAATTCTATTTATTATTAAGTAATTTAAAGATTACTAAAGATTTATAAGAAGATATATATAAGTAGATAAATAAGTTTAATTTAGCTTAATAGCTAGAGAACTTAGAGATAGCTTATAAAGAGCTAGAGTAAGTAATAAGAAAATACTTAAAAGCTAAAAAAACTACTAAAAATAAGAGGAAGTAGTAGAAAAGTATTAAGGGATAAGTAGGGGAAAAATAAAAGTTTAGTAGTTATCCTTTTTATTTTTAAACTCCTATTATAACTATTACTTAGTACTATTATTAGATCTACTTATAAGCTTAATAATATATTATAAGTTAATAATTAGTTATATTATTAAAAAAGACTATTAAGTAATTATTAGTAGATAACTAAAAGATATATAACTTAGCTATAAAGCTTTATAAACTTATTAATAACCTTAAAGAGGCTTATAAACTCTTTATTCTACTTTTTAAACTATTTATTTTAGATCTATAGCTCTATTAAGATAGCTCTTTAGTACTTAGTAGTATAAAAAATAGCTTTAGCTTACTTCTTAATAAAAGAGGTAATACTTTTAGTAGTATAAAAGATATAGTTATATCTTAAGACTTCTTCTTTTTCTATTTTAGCTTTATACTTTTTAAGCTAAGTAGCTAAATTAGCTTTAGCTTAAAGAGCTTTTTTAACTATAAACTAAGTATTTTAGATTATAAGCTATAATAAATTAGAATAAAATAACTAGAGGCTTAATAAGTAGCTACTAAAAGGACTATAAGTAAGAGAATACTAACTTATTTAGCTTAAAAAGCTTAAATAAAGTTATAAGAAAGAATAACTTTCTTAAGAAGGTTATTAAGCTTAAGGATAGTATAGCGCTAGAGGATAGAAAGCTATTAGGGGTTTAATAATAGTTATAAAAGTAATTAGTTTAAAAAGGGGAATAACTTATATTAATATAAAGTTTATTATTTATATTAATATAACGTTTATATTTAGTTAAAGTAGCTAAAAAGAAGAAATTAGTTAGACTAAAAAAGAGAAAAAGAGGATTATTAGAGGATTATTAGAAGAGAAGAGAGAACTTATTAGTAATCTTAATATAATATATAACTTTAAGGAGGTAGCTAATAGTATTTAACTTAAAAGTATTTTATATTATAGTATAGTAGTAATAAGAAGGGTAGTAGAAATAATTAATATTAAAATTTTCTATTTTATCTTTATTATTATTATTATTATTATTATTATTATTATTATTATTATTATTATTATTATTAGAGGAGATAGAGGGGTTTATTAAGAGAAAGCTAAAAAGAAGAGGGGGAAATATATTAGAAGTATTAAGAGTAGTAATAATAGTAGTTATAATAGCTTCTTAGCTTTAAGTTTTAGTTATAATAGAGATAAAAGTAGAGGTAAGTAAGAGGTAAGTAGAGGTTTAATAGGGGAATAAAAAGATATATAAAAAAATAAAAAAAGGATAGTATATAAGTAAAAAAATAATATAAAAAGGTTAAAGAGAGAAGAAAAAAAAGAGGTTTTTAAAAAGTAAAAAATTAGAAGGATAACTACTAAAAGAGTAGTTTTATATAAGCTTATAATTAATAACTTTTAATAACTTATATAATTATATTATTTAATATTATAAATAAATAATACTTAAGGTATTATTTAAAAAGTATTAATACTTTAATAGTAATATAAAAAAATAAATAGTTTAATTATTCTTAAAGTTTTTATAATTATATTAGTAATATAAACTTATAAATAAATAGTATAAACTTAAAAAATAAGTAATATAAACCTAAAATAACTACTTTATTAATATAAATTAAGTAAATATTAATTTAAGTAATATATATTATATACTTATAGTAACTTAAAGTTATATATTTTAATTATTTTAGTAAATAGAAGGGGAGAGTAGTTATAATAGAGAGAAAGAAGCTATTAATAAAGAAAGATAAAAAAGTAGTAATAAAGTATTTAGAGGTAACTAAGAGATAATTAGTAGATTAAAAAAAGATTTTAATTTAAAGTATAAATAGGAAAATTTATAATAGGGGACTTATAGCTAATATAAGAAAAGAAATATAAAAAGGTATTTAAGGAGATATCTCTAACTATTTAGCTATTTATAAATAAAAGGAAGTAGTTTTAGAAATAACTATTTAACCTCTAAATAAAATAGAAACTTAGAAAATATTAACTTAAGAGAACTAACTAAAGAGATAGTTATTTTAATAAAGTATTATAATTAGTTTAAGTTTTTTAAGTTTAAACCTTTTTATATTAATCCCTTAATAAAACTAACTAAGGTATTTTAATTAGACTTTATATAGGTAGGAAGTTTAAAAGTTAGACTTTAAAAAGAGGGGGATTATATTATATATAAAAGTAAGAGAATTAGTAAGATATTAGTAGTTTACTAAGTAGACTACTATAAGCTAGATTATAGTTATCCTTAATAAAAATTCAAAGATCTTCTTATA
Source organism: Colletotrichum sp. SAR11_240 (assembly GCA_025328625.1). Classification (NCBI taxonomy): domain Eukaryota; kingdom Fungi; phylum Ascomycota; class Sordariomycetes; order Glomerellales; family Glomerellaceae; genus Colletotrichum; species Colletotrichum sp. SAR11_240. The sequence goes on from JAKMXA010000268.1 coordinate 36,463, forward strand.
TAAATCCTTAATAGGGTAGGTTTAAATAAAAGTTATAACTTATACTTAAGGGGTAATTAGTAACTCTAGCACTCTGCGTGGAACCTAACCTGACAGGTTGCAATGAGATTGGCGCCAAGCTTCTGGGCAGATCCCTATTAGAACCTTTGATTTGCATTGCCCTTGGCAAATGCCCTTGGCAAATTTCGGGTGCTGAAGAGCAGGGCTGGGGAGGTGGTGGGCGGACAAAACCCCCGAAGTTATGGTTGCATTCGGCGGCCCGGCCCATATGCACCTGTGGCGGTATGAGCAGGGGTTATTACGACCTCTAAAAATCGTGAGAGTTACGCGTACAAGATTCGACCCCTGGAGATTCTCTTCTCGCTGCCAAAGGATGCCGGTGGGCAATGTCGCCAAAAATGATGTTGTATTGCATACAGACATTGAGTCATTCAAAGTTCGTTCCCAGTGCCAATGCAACTAGGATCGGTCGAGTTGCCTCGGTAGACTTTGCGGGCTCTCAGAACACGGCAACTCAAGTTCACAAGTGCTGAGGTCCTGAATGGAAGACTTTGTGATTGACTGCCATGGTTGACAGGAGTCGTCAATGCCCCTTGATGCTTCCAAGAAATCTTGGCCAAGTTACGCGCCTCAGACTGGCACATATATGAAGGGATTCCTCCGGAGTAAGGGATATCCGTCACAGAAACCCAACTCCATTCAAAATCGTTTTCAAACCAATTACCCAATTTGCGTCAAAATGAGCTCTTCCTCAATCTCAGAGTTGTACAGGGATGTCCCCAAGGCCGACTTGCGCACTATCAAGTTTGAAAGCCTCTTCGACAAGGACCATGACTCCCTGGAAGCTTTGATCAAAGCTTGCGAAACAGACGGTTTCTTCTACCTAGACCTTCAAGCGACCGGATCTGAGAAGTTCTGGAAAGACTTGAAGGAGATAGACGAAGTTACCAAGAGCTGGTTCTCGCAGTCAACTGAGGTCAAGCTCAAGACTCCCACAGTGTCTCTTGCCCATGGGTGAGTTGTTCCCAATTCCAATTCCAGACAAGCCTCTACGATACTCCATAGAAGACCATGAACAGCATAAACTAACTGAGATCAGATTCAAGGCCTTGGGCAACCAGTCAGGTTCCGTTGAGGGACACCATGATGGGTTTGAGGCCCTTAAGGTACGTATTCGCAGAAGAAAGGGGAACGTGTGACTGACTTGTTAGATCGGACGACACGAGCTAACTGGCCGCTGGGCCCTTGCTTCGGTTGTTCAAGACAACCTTAGGCTTTTCGATCAATTCACTGCTTCTTGTCATTTCATCCTCAAGCTCCTGCTTGACTGTCTCTCTGATGGCTTGGAGCTGAAGGGTGAGGCTCGCTTGGACACCAGTCATCGTGATGACAGCCGATCCAAGAGCACTCTTTACTTCCTTCACTACCCCCCTGGAAGTCAAGACATCAAGAACGTTGGACAGAACATGCACACGGATATCGGTACTCTCACTCTCTTGTTTGCGCCGCAGTGGGGCCTGCAGGTGTTTTCTCCGTCTGATGAGGCCTGGACGTATGTCGAGCCGCGACCCGGACACGCTATTGTCAACGTCGGGGACACGCTCCGCTTTCTTTCCAGAAAGCGGTTTCGTTCGGCCCTACACCGCGTACTGCCATTGGGAGGGGTGCAGAATGAGGATCGCTACTCTATCTCCTACTTCTTGCGGGCCACGGACTCGACTGAGTTCAAGGACAGCAATGAAGAAGAGTCAGATGCAAAGCAGTGGTATCTGAAGAAGTACGAAATGTACGAGTTGCCTCATGCTATCCAGAAACAGCAGACTGTTCTGTCTGGCGGAATGGCACAGGAGCTTAGGGCATCGTTCTAAACTACATCACTACTGGGTTGTCTGGGACTTGGTAGTGCAACGTATGTTTGATTTGATAGTCAGTCATTACCTATAAGCGCAGAAATAAACACACTCCTTCTTTCAGCTTGCAACTCCCCGCTAGCAATGTTAATCGTAAGCCGCTGGCACAATTTTCATCATCAAGTCATGGTTAACCCGGACTTGTGATATCCAGTTTGAATAATTGAGTTTGGAAATATGTTATGCAAGTGTTCTCTCCTGAATACAGTTTCTTTGCCGCAGGCGGAATTCAATGTCTCACGAGACGATTTGGGGTTGCCATTGAACGCGGCAATGGCGGCATCATGGAAATATGGAAGTCACTGGAAGAAAATACCGTAGTCAAAAATATGAGATCGCCACACTGATGCGGCCCTATGATGAGTTGTCAAGACTTTTGCCTAATCTCGATCGAGTTGATGCAGTTTGAGTCCCGGGATCGGTACAACCTCCGCAAAGGCAGGCCAAGCATTGATTACGCAATTATCAGACGAGGTTGCGCATGGTTACATTGTACCTTGAGATATTTAGTTGCATAGCCGCTCATACAACCTTCTACTTGGCGGCTGAGGATCTTCTTTTGTTGCGGGATCATAATTGCGCGCCTTGTCAGGCTCGATCAGCTGCAGGGTAGGAGCGACCCCATGTTGCCAAGTATTAGACGTACGTAACTACAGATCACAAAAGAAACGAACATACACTCAGAAGATCATGGATTTGTCATCGTACGCCGAGAAACCGAAGTGTTACATTGCTTGAGCAACTCATGGTTAGAATCACTTTGAGTTACGTTGAAGTTGACGGTTGCATCCCACCTTGACATGAAGGATGATCATGACTCGCGAAATTCTTGACATCTTCAGACTCGTACACACTGCTCGAATCGCCAACCAGATAGTGCAGCTTTGCCAACAATTCTTAATTATCTAACCTAAGTTGACGCTTGATTAAACTTGATATTTAAACTCTTGAAGGGTAAATAGACTCACGCATACACAACGCCATCTTCACACAATCCTCTGATCGCACGCTGAACTACTTCAATTTCAATTACCCATATCTTACAAACAAACATCATGCCTGCTGTAACTCTCGACAACAACTCTGGCCTGGAGCAAGCCAATCTCCACACGCTGAACTTTCGTTCTCTTGTGAACAAGGATGAAAAGTCCCTTTCGACCTTGCTGTCTGCGTGCGAAAACCATGGCTTCTTTTACCTTGATCTTCGAGACTGGGAATCTGGCTCCATGCTCAAGAACTACGAGTCTGCTGGCCAGATCATGAAGCAATGGTTCAACCAGCCGTTGGAGGAAAAACTGAGAACCGAGACCATCTCTGACGCTCATGGGTATGGCCGCTTCCGTTGCGAGTTATCTGATAAATGTTGACGATTCAAGTTACAAACCACCTGGCGTTCAGTCTGGTGTCAACGAGAATACACGTGATGGTTTTGAAGCTTTGAGGGTAAGTTCCGAATGAGAGCTTTGTCCCAGTAGAAGGCACTAATTAAGAAGCAGATCAGTCGTGTTCATCTGCTTAACCATAGCCATCTCCCTGGCGTGGTGGCAGAGAACTTTGACCTGTTCAAAACATTCCAACTCTCGGCCCACTTCGTGTTGAAGACGTTGCTTACGCGCCTCTCCGATGCAGTGGGCCTAGAGGGAAAAGAGCGTTTCGAGGAGTATCACCCGGACGATATTCCTTCCAAGAGCACGCTCTTCTTTTTGCATCATCCCGTCAGTGATGCGCTCCAGGACAAGACTGCCCGGGGCCACAATGCCCACACCGACGTGGGGTCTTTCACCCTTCTCTTCAACGAACAGCCTGGCCTACAGGTTGTTTCGCCCACGACCAACGATTGGGAGTACGTGGCCCCAAAGCCAGGACATGCTATCATCAACGTGGCCGACACGCTTCGTTTCATGTCCAAGCGACGATTCCGGTCAGCGATGCATCGTGTGCTGCCCCACGGGAACAAGATGTCTGAGGATAGGTACTCTACAGCCTACTTCTTACGGGCTGGCGACAGTGTCGTCTTTCAAGGCATAAACGGGCAGTCGGTCACGGCAGAGGAATGGTTTCTCAGCAAGTACCAGAGCTTCAACAAGACTTTGCAGGAGCAGCGCTTGGACTCTGTTGCGACTGGAGGGATGGAAAGGGATCTTGGAGTGGCTATCTGATGTCTCCTTGCAGAAGCCAAATCTTCCTTTGTCACTAGCTTAGTTGGAAGTATCATCATTGACTGAATATGCCCTTTGTGTATCCTCACGAATTTGAGCGAGAGTAACCAAATCACATCATTCGGGAAATTCTTCGGAGTCACTTCCAAATAATGGGCAAAACATTGATCCTGTTGAAGAAAAGGTGGGGCTGTGTGTGTGTAGAGTCTCACAAGCGTTTTCAATTGTTCCAGCAGAGTAGTTGCGTCTTGGCTGAACTAAACTGCATGTAATTTTCCCACTCTGACTCTATTTGAATCGCCAAGAGCAGGAGGGGGTTGTGCAGGAAGCCCTCACATTCTAGTTTCAACGGCCCGAACCGTTACGCAGTTCGGCTAGCAAAGGCATCATGTGGAAATAAGCTCCCACTATGGTTACCACGTTAGTTCCGGGGTCATTGGGGTCCAAGGGTAGGACAGATGAGGAGTCTCAGCGTCCCACGATCAAATGTGATATCTGCACGTCGGTGCATGGAGCGGCCTAGAGTCTGAAGAAAAATTAAGGTTTGCGCTCGCATGGAGCTAGTGTGTTGAGCTCCTTGCTAATCATGCCAGATGTGTGTGATCCCCATCGAAACTATTTCTCTTTTGGGGCAGACCCCGTGGTTGACAGACAACGCAGCGTCATGAATCGCAGACAAGCGACTCCGGGGATGATAAGCCGGATCTCCCGCACCGCACCTTGCCTTACCTATGAAGGAAGCTGAATCTGACACGAACCCTTGAAGACTTCAGCCCGTCGGAGCCGGAACGAAAGCCGAAGTTGTTTTTGATCGGCCACGGACGCGCCCAATGCAAGTCATGTGGGCTGAGACTCAATGGCCGAGCATTACCAAGACGGCGAGAGGAGTCGGCAAATGCTTTACAAGGCCGAATGTAACCGGCCATGGCCTAGGCCAGAAAGGATCGCTCACAAACGTGAATTTTATCATCCGCAGCGCCATAGGTTTAGGCAATCTCGTCATCTGCATGCTACGATGCAGTAGACATGGAGCATATGACACAAGAAGGGCGTCGAAGGAACGTCGACGACAGAGTACGTCGACACTGCAAATGGTAACCCGAGAGTGATTTGATGTGACAACGAAGGGATATCTTGGACTTCCAGCTCTCGTTTCTTGGATCCAGGTTCCTCCTCGCATGTCTCTTGACTACTATCCAACTCCTCAGTATTCGTTCCAAGTTTTCTTCATAGCAATTTTTACCATGGTCCACTTACCTGAGCCATTGGCGTCTTTCGAGCGCGTTCCTCTTCTCTTTGATCACCCGTCTCCTCTTCATCTCTTGCCGCGCCTTTCTAAGCATATTGGAAACAGCAGCCCTGCTCCGATTCAAGTCTGGATTAAGCGGGAAGACTGCTCATCTGGAATTGGACTGGGAGGCAATAAGGTCAGGAAGCTGGAGTACGTGTTTCCTTCCGCTTTGAATGACGGATGCGACACCATCGTCACCACTGGCGGGGTGCAGAGCAATCACATGCGACAAGTGGTTGCCGTTGCGAACCGCCTGGGTCTCAAAACGGTCTTGGTGCCCCAGAACCCACCGAAGTCCAACCCTGAGGCATACGATGTGAGCGGCAACGTGCAGGTGAACAAGATCCTCGGAGCGGAGTACACTGCGCCAGGCGTCACTCTCGAGGAGGCCGCCGCTAGCCTTCGTTCCAATGGTCGAAAGCCGTACATCATCTCTTCCGGTGCCTCATCTCATCTGTACGGCGGCTTGGGCTTTGCACGTTGGGCTTTCGAAGTGGTGGAGCAGGAGCAGAACCTTGGCGTCTTCTTTGACTTTGTGGTCGTTCCCGTCGCTTCGGGCGGGACGCTCGGTGGAATGCTGGCCGGTTTCAAGCTTGCGGATCGCCTGCAGTCTTCCTCGTCCAACGACCCAGCCAAGAAGACTCGTGAGCGCAAGGTCATTGGTATCGACACGTACAACAAGCCGGCCGGCGTTCTTGAAGCTTCAATCCTCGAAATTGCTCAGAGAACTGCTCGGCTCATTGGACTTGCGGATGGAGTTGTGAAGCCTGATGATGTTGTGCTGGACACCAGATACAACGCTGGCACCCATTCGGGCTGGAGTGAGTCGACAGCTGAAGCTGTTAGACTGTTGGGTCGGACGGAGGGAATTGTCGCGGATCCAATCTACTCTGGACGCGCTTTGGGTGCGATTCTTGACAAGGCCAAATTGGGGGAGTTTGCTGAAGGAGAGAATGTGCTGTTTGTACACACGGGTGGGCAAGCTGCTTTGGCAGCCTTTCCCAACATGATTTAGGGGAACAGTATGGTAACACTCAATTCATAGGGAACTCAGGCCGAAGTTCTGAGCTACTCACGAGACCAATATTCACGCTTTGGAACTCGTTCTGCGACAAAAGGCTGTTAATCTGATATGCTGCCTGTAGAACATCAATTCCACGACCTTTCCAATGTCAATTTCGCGAGGTGTCAAAATTGCTAATGAAAGAGGTCTAAGTGAAGACTGCACAGTTAGTCAACCCTTGCTCGGCGACGTCGCCGAAGCCTACACCCTTACCCGGGACCCTATCCGAACCCGACGGACCGCCGTCAAATCCTTCCCTCATTAGGCAAGCCCACAATCGAAACATGCTTTCTGTATTTTCACGAGATGCAAGGCATCATTACAGGGTTCGAATGACGGTTCTGCTGGTGGGATACCGCTATTCCCCGCCGAAGACGAAAACTTTCTCCAGGACGGTGAAGCTTATGTCTTTGAACAAAGACCTCGGCACTAACACTACTTTCGGACAAGAGAGGTATTTACGTCTCAATCGGCGTCGGCCACGTTGTTGATGGGGCGATTCAGACCCTCGTTCTCGGTAACGCTTAGTTCGCTTGCGCCCGCAGCTTCAGCGAAGGACTTTTGCATCATTCTTGGAGCATCTATGCAGGTCTCGTCACTGAAGTACCGATCTACATCAACTTGGAAGAGTCGTGGAACCAGTCTTGTTGATTCTTTAAAAGTGAGAACCAGAATCAAGGTATGCACGGGCCACAAGGGTTGAAAGAGCCGTTGTGGCCCGTGCTTAAGTTGCCGACTCGGTTCCTTGCCCGATGGAGGTTGATGTGAGAGGCGAGGAAGTTGAGAAACATAACTCCAAGTACTTTCATGCTATTTGGCTTCCCTTAGACCTACCTTACCTAGTTCTCGAAACATTCAAAATTCTTGTAATCACACAAATGGTATGCAGAACTTTGCTGCTTGAGTTACTCAAGGCTCCATTCTCTACAAGTGCAACAAGGGCTCGAAGTTCTCGAGTCAGTCGTAACTGTAGTGTTCGCAACTGAGATTCAAACAGCCAGGTAAGAAGACACCAAGAGTATCAAAGTTTCAAAACTAAAACTCAAGTAAGCAAATAATGCTTTTCAGTCCCTTTGACGCTCTTGGGCTTGACCCAGATCAGTGTCCGTTTGAGAGCCGAGACATCCAACTGGCGTATAGAAGATCCGCGCTGGCAGTTCACCCAGACAAAAGACTGCAGAATGGAGTCGCACATAATCGTTGGCCTCAAATCTATCACTTGGAGCAGGCCAAGGACTGTCTCATGGATCGCGAGCCTCAGCTCATAGCGCAGAGTCACTTCGACAAGTTCCCGCGAACATTCTTCCCTAGCAAACCTCCTTTCTTTGCGGTTGTTCGTCCCCTTCCAGTGGACTTTGAGCAATGCGACATCTGCAACATGGTCATGCTTTTCAGAGATTTAAATGAGCATCTCAAAGAGCATGGGGAGACAATGTGCGACGTATGTGGTAGCAGACTTGCATTGGATAGTCTTGAAAACCATTGCACCCAAGTCCACGGTTTCCGACCTTGTCAGCTTTGCCAGAAGATCCTCAGCCCACAAAAGGTTGAGGATCACCTGAGCAAATACCACAACTGCCCTTTCTGTCATGGTTTACAGGTGGATGCCATCACAGGCCATATGGAGGCCAAGCATCATCTCCACTGGTGTGATGACTGTCACAACGATAACCCCGTCTTTCATATCATCAGGGCCCATCCACACTCAGTATGCCATGCCTGTGATGAGATCATCTTTCACTGTGGCCTGTTGGGTCACCTTCGGTCTTCACATGGTTTGTCATGGTGCCTCGAATGCGAAACATGGGGTTTGGAAACGCCCATCGAAGAATTGTGGTCGCACATTACCTCTTCTCCTTACCACGCCTGGGATCAATGCGTCTTCTGTGAAACAATATACTTGGAGAAAGGGCTACTTCACAATCATCTTACTGGTATTCACGAAATACGTACGTGCTCATTATGCCCGTCCGAAACATCCTTCGACATGAGACACATGTTCGAGAAACACAAAATGAGTCGATGTCCAGAGTGTGGAACTCACCTACCAGAAGAACGAATGCAGCCACATCTGAGGTTCACACACAATTGGGTCGTTTGCACTATTTGTGGCGCCTCAGAACCTGACGAAGACGCTCTTGAAGACCATGAAGAAGACCATCCTGCATGCGACATATGCCGCCAACAACAGATGAAATTGGAGGACTTGCGCAATCACTTGGAGCACGAGCACGGGCTTGTGTTCTGTCCATTCTGCTCGTTCAGGACGCCAGATCTTCTGCAACATGTTCAAGGCGAACATTCCCTTTCGACTAAATCAACTGACCCCAGAGGCCCTCACATGATTGCACAAGATGTTCTATCGACACTCAAAACGGAGCTCGAGCGTTTGGAAAGTCTTCATCCAAGGTCCAGAGAGCTTTTAGACAGGGCCATCCTCTGCATCACACAAGCAGTCGATCTCGAAAGTCAATTGTCACTGGAGCCAGCGCCCAAAGATGGAGAACATAGGGAACACTTCACGTTCCATGGGGCATCTGAGAAATCAACACAAGTTTCCAACTCACGACATCATGAATCTAGCTCTTCGAACATGTTGAATCAGTCCAGCAAAAGCCGAGAGGCCGTCGAGACCGATCAAATGGATTCAGGAACGTGTAGCCAACGTTCATCAAAGAAATTGGCCAATGTCGACCGTCGTGGCAACGGACCGAAACCCTTCAAAAGTGCCGCAGAGTCTTTGCTACAGATAATAGCGAGCAAGGAGACGTTGCGCAAACTGGTGGAAGTTGCTTCTTCACGAGGCCAACTGGACAGTCTGCAGACAGGGCTCTGCGATCTTAGCTCCGAGGGAGACAGTGTCTACAGGTCTGTCTCTACAATTAGCACCTTCGTCGACAACTGCGAGCATGGTGCCGGATACATAAGGATATGCAAATTCTATGGACTTCTCAAGATAGCAGAAATGCTTGAGCGTAGGAGAATAGAGACCGCGAGACAGAGAGTCGACAGCGCCGACTATGACCGAATTTTGCAGTGCAAAGGCCTGCCAATCAACCAACGCACCCGCGCTGAGTTGAGACAACAAGTTAAATTGGGACGTCAGTTGCAAAAGATCTGCGGGCCTAATGTTGGACTTATTTGTTTACTTGCTGTCGGCGTCAGCAACATCAAGTCTATCGCAAACGTCGAAGCAACAGATATGGAGTGGTTTCACCAAGCAGTGAGCAGGTACCACGCCATTTGTGAGTTTGGTAGTAAGTGTCTTCAAAGCCTAGTATCAGGCGTGGATTTGGACCATGGGGACATTCTTGAACTTGATACGCTCGCTCAATAAAAGTAACAATTGGCTTTTTTCTGCCTCTGAGACACTCTCGCAATTGAATGTCAAGTGTAGCATACCGGGAGCTACGGTGAAAAGCCATCATCAAACCTTGCAGGTAGAACCCAACCTCAGGCTGTAATCCTTTTGCGGCTTGGACGGCGGTGCTCAGCTGCAGGAGACTTTTAGTCCGCGCGTCAATCTTTGGGAAATGGCGGACACCGCACATTCACACTAAAATGGTGATTTTCGTCTGGTTTATGGTCTGGATTGGGGTGGGGGAGGGAGGCACTCTTATGTTCAGCACGCTTCGGATCGGCCCCGCAATGATGGATCCATGTCCTCGAGACATTCATTCAGTGAACACAAGTCGCGCAAACGACTCATGTTGGTGTCTGGAGGTTCTGAAGGGTGGCCTGGGTTTTCTAACTTGAAACGTCGAAGAGGTCCTCTGACATATTTTATGTCCCTGTTTTCCCATCCATCCAATCGTTTGAGAAAAAAGGCCACCCATTTGACGAGCTGGTCCAGCACAGCAAACCCTCAGAGCTTCAAATCATCTACAATTTTTTGTAATGTGTAGGGTCCTAATTTGGCCCTTTTTCTTTTTCTTTCGGGTTCCGTTGAAAGGCTTTCTCCGATTGCAAACCCAATGTTGAACGACAGCGGGTCCCGTGTGCTTCTTCGTATCCTACACAACCTCCTGTCTGCCACCGCCTAATGTTATGATTAGTCGGACCACGTTATTTCTGCTTTCGATATCGGCATGCGGGAGAGCCAAGCTGATTTATATCGTGCTCGACGGGGCAATTGGCGCCATGCGCTATTGAGTTCCACTCGGGATATTATTAACGACTCGTGTGATCCCTGTCTTGTCCCTATCAGGACGAGGCTTCGCGACAAAATGCCAGCATCTTTGTCATTGGATCCCGGTTTACTTTATTTGAGTTTGATCGACGGGTCGAGGCGTGTTGATCAACGTTCGTAGTCTATTACCAGCGGTGAACTCCCACAATACTGCGTCCCAGCCAGCTCGATCTGAGACGTCGCCGAATGCTATATAAAGTCGACTTTTCTTCCCCGGACTTTTTTGTAGATGGAAATACTCGCCTATCATCAGACTACAGCTCCTTCAACCAACAATCACCATGAAATTCACCACTATTATTTTCGCCGCTGGCATCGCTGCCGTTCAAGGCTTGGAGCTGATCAGCGAGAACCCACTTTGCAAGTACGAGAAGCTCAGCGTCGCCGCATGGCACAACTGCAACGACTTCAACGGCGGCCAGGACCCGTACAAGGACTCAGACTGCGATCTGCCTTGCGCTAGAGCCGGAAGAAACGAGGGCGGCAAGTTCGTTCACGTCGCCAACTACTGGGGTAGCGACAGATGCGCCCTGCAGTGCTATCTTAAGTAAACGAATGGTATGAATCTCCAACCCCAAACACTTTGGTCACTTTAACTGACCAGACACAGTGAAGCAGGATCCTTTACACAGCGAGCGCAACGAGGGCATGAGGATTACATGATACCACCTATACAGTACCTAACTATAATAAATCCAACAACCTACATCACATGCATGGCGTGAGAGCCTGTTTTCATTATCGAGTGGCTATCCTGATCTTCACCTGCCTATCGACACTTCCTCTGCAACCAGCACTTGGTACCCGAGGATGCATCGTGGACATTCAACAACGAATGTCGATCATCAAATTACGAGATTGCACAACTGGCGTCACTCTACAGATGAAAAAGCTGGACTGCCGCCGGGCTTTGATGCCCGTTAACCTTCATAGTATCAATACGAGAGCAAGATGGTTTTGAGACCTGTGCTCGCAGGATAGAAGAGAAGAAAGGTGATGCTTTCTGCAACATTACCAACTAAAAGACTCCACGATAAGTCTTGCTTTAACTCCATTTCTCTTGCTCACAATCTCCGAAAAGGCAGTCCTGGCTTCGTCGCTCAATTCATCCGGCCCGCAAACCATCACGCAAACTTCGCTCGTGGCCCCATTTAGCTCGCTCCCAAGCACGTCTCTCACATTCATCCTCTTCCCGATGAAGACCTCCTTCTCAACCCTCCACAGCGAGCCTGAGGCTTCAATATCGTCCACCAATGCCTGAGATCGACATCCCCAAAACAGCTTGGAGCGGCCAGGGTGACCGGCTAAACTGGGCAGAAGAGCAGTGACTCCCACCCCACCAGCAATTGCAACCAGCGTTGGGGCTTTGTGCGGTGATTCAAATAGAGGCGCGTGAGATGGGTATCCAGACTCGACAAGCACAGGAATTGAACTGCGAGTGCTCAAACGTGAGGATAAACCTGTTTGAGTCCGAATGTAGAATGTGATTCCCATCTCGGGTGGCTTATCAGATGTCTGCGACGAGCTGACGGGACGGTGGCTGACTGCAGACCTCTTATCAGCGGCATGAATGCTGCTGTTGCAGATCTTTTCGATGTCTCCGTCAAATTGCTGGGCGACTTCAATTCGGGAGCGAGTTGAAGACAAGATGCCGGAGGCAATTGAGAAAGGGTGGTTCTCCCATACACGCCAAGTGAGAGTTGGGAAGTACAGGTATGCAACGCCAGATGCGGAAACACCTGGGACGGTAAGGCGAATATACTCTGAGTCGACCGCCGTGATATCAGCTGTCTTGACGCCGTGGCGTAGGAGTCTCAAGACTCGAAACACGCGGTCGAAAGCCCAGATCGCCATGCACACGATAATCCATACCTCGTAACCCCATTGGTGTTTGAACTCGAAGACAATGTGCCAGTAACAGCCAGCGATGATCAGAATAGCCACAGCAATATGCCATGCAAGGAACGCCTCATAGATCTTCCTGCGGATGGGTATGACCGAAGACGGGAACATGACGACCAGACCCAACGTCGCAATGATACCCCAGTACCAGTATGGTTCTCGGGACTCGGTGGCGTGGGTGCCGTTCTTGATATAAACATCCAGGTAGATGATGCTATGTAGGATAGCCTGCAGGGTTGCTATGGCTGCTATCCATCGGTGCACCAAGAGAAACGTCGAGTGGGACCAGTCTGTAACCCAAAGCAGGAGGTTGTTTCGACCAGCGTACAGGAATACCAGCGGCAGGTTGGCGAAACTTAGCAGTCCAAGACGGTTGGATATCAACATGCACATCCAACGCCAGCCGTCGCCAGGATACCAGGTGTTCGGGTCGGCGTACTGATAGTTGACTGCCGATAGTACGGTGTTAATGACTATGAAGTATAGAATGAAGAGAGCTTTTCCACGCTTTGGCATGAGGGCAAGTCCAAAGAAGACGGGTGTGTCATGACGGTGGCCAAAAAGAGGTGGGTCGATGATCAACGCGTTGAACTTGGTGCGCCAAGCTGTCGGGAAAGGAAAGAAGCGTAGAAACGAGACGGCGATGGGGACGACAACGCCTGAGAGGATTATAATCAGACTTCATATTGTTAGACTCAATTCATGTCTGAGGGGGTGTTGTACTGCTCACCCAAATCCTTCCTGCTGGCTTTCTTGATTTTCAAAGATCGTATCCGTATTGTAAGCCGCAAACCAGAGGTCTTCAGATACCAAGCTCGTTTGATTCAGAGACCCAGTGGCGTTGTATAGAGCAGTTGGAGTACCGCTGATTCTCTCCAGCGCCTGTTGATATGTCTCCTTCGGGTCCGGTTGAACGGCTTCTGTGCCGGCCACGTTCTCTTGCCAGAACTTCTCGAGCTTCCAGGTGGGCATGTTCTTGCAACGAGTCGAGACACACCAAGCAAGTGTCTGCAGGAATGCGTCGTCGGTAGCGTAGCAGCTCGGGTCTGTCATCACCATGCCGCTCATCGACATTCCAGACATGCCTCCCATATCGTCTGAACCGGTAGTGGAGCACTTCAAAGTTGCGCCAGAGATTGCATCGCGACACGCAAAAGCGCAAGGAGGTTTGTACATGGTGATACCGTAACCGACCAGGCCTTGCCCGGCGCCCATCGTATGGCCGGCTGCCGCGGCAAGGACGACGAAGGAATGGAGCTTCATCGAAGATATTGAAGATAATAGATGATGATGATGTAGCTAGATCGCCAAGGCTGCAGATGTCCCATTTGATACAACACCGACAGGTATCCGCTTCCTAGTTATACGAATATGAACCACACGAGGAGGTTGCATCTGATGCGGAGCTTGCGATTAGGATTTGGGTGATTGAGGTCTAGTGGGTTTTAGATCGGGAAAACTGCTCAAACTCTCTCACACTGCGTTCGTTTTCGCCGCCACCTGAGCAGTAATATGTCCAACCTGATTGGATCATAACTCGAAAGAAAGGTCTCGATCAATTTCGCTTTTGATTATCATTCCACAAGCAGCGGCTAGAACCCGGGGCCACGGTGACGGCTCGCAGGGTTTAGGGACTTTCGTACCATATTCCGCGATCCGCCCCGCAGACCACACGTCGCTCTAGGGGGGTTGTTGTCATTACTCACGATAAACAGCTCATTCGTGGCGTTTGAAAATGTAGAATGACCGCGTTTAGATCGAAAACGGTGAAGACGAAATGAACTCACCCATGTGATAAGGGTCAAGGCCATGCTTTGTCCAGACGCAGTCAGAGCTACAGCCAATTGTGTCGCTTTGCGGCCTCATTTCCTGACGGCTAGGCTTGAAATTCTGTGTCGCTCCAAGTCTTTCAAAGCCTTCTCTTAGCTCTCGATGAGCCTGTCGACTAGTTCAGGTGATAGGAAGTGACTTAGGCAGACGCAAACGTGCCCTCAACACGCGCCATCAGCCGCCTGTCCACAGCCACGCAACCAACATCCACCATCAGATAAATGTCTAGCTCATGTGTCAAATTGTTGGCATTAAAACAGACTTGTAGAAAATTGCCAGACATTTCACAGTCTCCCCAGCCGTCAAGCATGGGTACTTGGCTTTCTTCGCCTGCCGTTTCCGAGCCAGACGAGCACGCCGCGCCGTATATCTCAGTCCGCATATCGACGTCGTCTAGCAAGCTTAATATGACAGCCGGGATTCCGCTCATGATCGATGTTAGGGTCACTTTTCACCACAAGCCGGATCAACATGGAAGCTTAAATCACTTTTTCGGATGATGTTGGGGACCCCTAACGAGAATGATTTCCTGCAATGGCGTCAACAGTGCAATCATGTTTCTCTTATTCCTGGTACAATGTTTATCAGTGGTGCCTCCACTGATCTCACTCGTCAAAGACGGCACATAGTTAATGATATTGATTGATCACTGATGCAAGAGCTCAAGATCTCTGCATCTTTCTTTGGCTGATGACGTTCAATGAAACCACCCGAAAGGCAACATACATAATTGTTAGTACAACCACTTAAGGTAGAGTTTAGACTCTTGATCGACGTAACAGCCTCAAATAGCGTTGAGGCTTTTAAATATCATATCCTGAAGTAAGGCTAAATCGACTTTTCAAACACGCTCGCAATATTCTACAGCTCATCAGTTCATGTTGAATGCCACAGCACCTCCGGCTCCACGACCCCAAAACGCTTGCACACAATCGTCAAGCCTTACCAAATCAAGGCTCACCCCAAATTTCATCAGCAATCTGCCTCGCCAGAGACAGCTTCTTCTTCTCGTCCTCCAGACTTAGAGGGTATCCGCTCTCATGGGTGCTGAAACCGCACTGAGGGGAAACGCAGATGCGCTTGAGCGCCTCCTCCTTGGTCTCGCCGCTGCCCTTGGCGACGAACTCAGCCGCCTTGTACACACGAGCCTTCATCTCCTCCTTGTCCTCGAGGGCAGGCACCTTGGTGCTGATAATGCCAACGACCACGTTCTTGTTCTTAGGGAGGAACTGCAGGGGCTCGAAGCCACCCGCGCGCTC
The DNA here is from genome assembly GCA_025328625.1 of Colletotrichum sp. SAR11_240. NCBI lineage: Eukaryota > Fungi > Ascomycota > Sordariomycetes > Glomerellales > Glomerellaceae > Colletotrichum > Colletotrichum sp. SAR11_240. The sequence goes on from JAKMXA010000268.1 coordinate 52,066, forward strand.
GGTGTCGTACTCAAGGTAGAAAGTGTTGACGTTCAGGTTCTCGAAGAGCTTCTTCGCAATGATGTCGTAGGCACCCTCGGCAAAATGGCGTCCGCCAATGAAGTTTCCGCGGCACAGGCTTCACCTTGTTAGCATTGGTCTTGTCTTTTTACTGCTTTGAAAGTACTTACTGGATGCCTGTGTGCATGTCTTCGGGGAGCTTGCTGATGCTGTCGTTGTAGAGCTTGATGTAGGCGTCAAGCAGGTCCTCAACGGTACCATCGTTGTCCTTGTCCTCCTCCCACCCTTGGCGGAACTTTTGTGAACAGAAGTCTGGATGAAGTTAGTAAAAATCGCCTTTTCTGAGATCGAGGTCGCTTACAAGCCATGCCCGGGTCATCGAACTGAACGTTACGCAGACCAGCCTTGTAAAGCACCGCAAGCTCGTCCTGGTAAACCTTGGCCACGTCGTTGAAATACTCGGCGTCGCTGGCATACGCCTCCTTCGTGTAGGCTCGGCCCTGCTTGTAACGCATATGGAACCACGCAGGCGTGATCATGGTCAGCTTGATGTTGCCCCATTCCTCCTTGGGCAGCGCAGCCTGGACGAGTTGCAACTCGTGAAGGTTGGACTTGGACTTCTCGGCGGAGTGCGCCAGCTTGGCACCGGCAATGACGGAGTCGCCAGGCATGACCTTGCGGTCCTTCTCGATGAGGCTCACAACGTCGGGGTGGTAGAGGCGGAACATGCTGGCCTCAGCGTCTTGCAGCCGGGTTGTGCCCTCGAACTCGTCCCACATGAGACCCCAGAAACGCGTGCGGTTGTACTCCCCCGAGGTGACACCCTTGATGCCCAGGTCGCGCTGGAGCTTGACCACCTCGGCGACAGACTCCTTCTCGACGGCGGGCAGGCCGGCCTCTTCTTCAGACATGCCCTGATCGCGGATCTTGCCTTCGCGGATGTCGAGGAGCTTCTGGGGCCGGAGGAGGGAGCCCATGTGCTCAGCCCTAAAGGGCGGTGCCTGGTGAAGCTTGGAAGACATGTTGACGAAGCTTCGAAATGAGATTGGTGTTTACTGAAGATTGTTGTCTCTTCTCTCTTCTCTCGTCGCGAATTGGCTCAAGGTGAAGAATTTGAAAGTCGTGATCTCTCGGTAGGTGGCCGACCTAATGCTCGAGGCGGGGCAGGGGATTTTAACGGCGGGGCAAATGAGGGGTCAACTCCTGACCGATAGCTGACGAAGGGTGCGAAGGTCCGATTGAGGAGGGCTCAGCTATGAGCTAGCCGGCCTTAGTCGAAAAGATAGCTCATGTCAGCCGGGAATGAACCCAATTCGAGAGGACCGAGGGGACATGGAGCTTCGCCGCAAAGACGGTGGTCCCAACTCCTGTCGGCAGGGCGCCACGCGCGTGGCTGGAAGAGCCGACAAACTTCTGGGGTGCATTTGCCCCTCCTTGTTCTGTCCGAAGAATGCTCTTTTGCCCCTCATCCCCCACTCGCCCGGCACCAGCGCCGTTGCGTTGACGTCAACGGGATTGGCCGAGTCGGCAGTGGGATAGGGGAGTTGGAGAACGGCGGGCGCGGTCAAAGAAGAAGCGCGACAAGCCGGTGTTGTTGATGTTTCACATCGAGCTTCCACCGGCAAAGCCGGCCACGGGGTACGGTCTCCGGCCAGGCCCGGTACTGATCTGCAATTGCCGTCTTCCAACCGGTGGGAGGCTCGGAAGATCTGGAGGCATTGCAAACTTTACAATTAGCCAGACAACTAAAACCAAACTGATCCGCTGTTCTGTTGTCCATTATTGTGACTTGACCGTGGCTACTGCCGATCACTGACTGTGATAATACTCATAATTGGTAATTATGGCTCAAACGATTGGGTTTGGCAACGTCCAAATTTTGGAGCCCGTAGTAGAAAGCTTCCAGAAACACTGTGGGTTCGCCGGGCGGGGCGAACACTTGTCGGAGACAAAATTCATGCTGTCAAGTCTTTTTCTCCATCGCTTATTCGCCGTGCATATCTGTCCCGGATTTTCGGATTTGCGGAGCGGACTTATAAATCTGGATCCAAGCCGGGGCTCCAAGCATTCTACAAACTTCTTGATCTTGAAGTTGAATGAAAGCAGCAGTATCCTACTATTCACGATTTTGAGCATGCTTTTCACACTTTCGAAATGGTGCCAATCACGTAAGGTGGACCTCATGAACAAACATCTTAAAATGAGTCCTAAGACCGAAACTTGCGGGAAGTTATGATGTTGGTCGCCAAAAGAGGTTGCGAAATCAGACAATGCCATCTCATGTCGAAAGGACGAGTAGTACAAAAAAATAGGGCTGAAACGTAATACAAGATACGACCTCCCACAACAGGAACAATCTGGCCTGGAATCCCGCGCATATCACCTTCTTAACTACGTTTGTTACCAGGAACCGTCTCGTGCTCGCATCAAGCATCCAAGAGCGACCTAGCATCTGTCTTCTTGATTGCATCATATCCCGAAGCCTTCATTCCCCACTCAAAGCAATCCGCCCAATATCGCCCGCCATATGAGACGCCAGGCGGCGCTCCGCCTAATTTTTCACATGTCAGCAATGTCAACTCCAGGCATAATGAATTTGCTTGAGGCGGCCACTCACAAGCTTGATTTTCCGCCCAATCCATGTTGGAGACACACTGGTCAACCGTCATATTTGCGACCTCGTCGTCCACTTTCCTGTTCTCCGGGCATGTGGATCCTTGATCAATGTTGCTTTTGATCCAGAAATGCACAAACCCGACATCGTACAGCTTAGCTTTGCTATCAGGAGCCCAAATATCTCGGTTGTAATCGGTCCAGTAGTAGCCGACTTTCGTCTGGTCTTTGCCAAAATGGTTGTCTTTATCTACCACGTACCTGACAGCCTCCTCACAGAAGCGCCGGGTGACATCCTTGTCAGGCTTGTATGATGGAGGAATTGGCTCGTTCCAGCAAAGTGATTTGCCATGTTCGAGTGTCGGAGCTCCAATATCGAACTCGAGATTGTAAGTTGCGACGCCGCAGCCGTCAATAACAAGGCGGCCCTTCTCGTTCATCCAGAAGCCCTCCTCATGGCCTGGAATCGTGTCAGTTCGATGTTGCTCATTTTTTGATGTTTTGCGAGTGATTATTTGATGCACTCACATGAAGGTTCCGTGACAAATCTGTTGAAAGCTGCAGTGCAGGTATCCTGGCAGCCTGAGCCGTCGCCCTTCGGTTGCCATTCCATGGTCACGTTTCTGGACTCCCCAACGATGGCCTCACCGCGCTGCCACTGTCCTATAAAGCCGCCGTTGTCGAGAGTATTGTTCGTAAACGCGCACATCTCATTGACGGTACTCCGCAATCGTCAGCATGGCCTTTCTCAAGACAGGCAAGGCATTTTCGGTAGAAGACTCACGGCCACCAGTTGTAGAAGTATGACCAGTACGGAGCGGTACACTTGACCTTGAATTTGGGAGGGGCTTTTGCGCTTGATGATGCGGTCGAGTCCAGGTTCTCGTTCGGATTCTCATCCCTGGGGCTGATGTTGTTGAGAAAACGGAAGTGACGGGTAACTTCGTCCTTCCCTGGAGTAACTTGGAGAGTCTTGGAGGATCCTGTCGGGTCTTGATCGGTTGGCAAGGCGATCCCGAGAGTGAAGAAGATCGTTGTGACAAGGCAGACGAGGTCCGGTGAGAGACGCATGATTGTTTGGTCTGTTGGTGATAGCTGCGTTCGGCAGGATGAAGAGAAATCTGGAGCTTCTCGATGTTGTACTTTGATTGATGTGCGTCTTGTCGTTGGCACAGAACATCAATGAGATATTGGGCCCTCTATCCCTCAAGTATTTATATACACGTATGATATGATACATATCATAGGCTGCCTCACGATGTGGCATGATGTTCAGAATATTTTCGCGAGAATGATATCAGCGTAACTCCACAGGCGCGTTGCAGTCAACAGAAGACCACTTCAGAAGCAACAGAGAGCCTCATCGGGCCCTTGATCATCGTGAGTTTTGACGGTGAAGGTCCAATCGGAACACTTTTGAAGTAGCCGGAACGCGGTGAAACCCATTGTCCAACGTCACAACTTTCGGCTATTTTGCGAGACAATTTCACTTCTGCGTTCCATCAGCAATCGTACACAATCTTCTGATGCTATTCTTGAAGAGGTTTGGTTACCTCTCAGCAGGCAAACAGAAACCAGGTGATGGAAATTTGCCAGCTCAGCTCAATGACGCCATTTGGGGCCACTTCCCTTCCAAGACTCATTGACATTGGTGTTTCAATAGAGTTAGTCGAACCATTTCGCCTCAACTCGTTTGCCCCATGAGTCAAACATACGGACCCAAGTTCTGACGGGCCGTGGCTGCGAACATAGCCGAAGCCGGGGGTGGATATCTGCACCATCGGTATCCCTAGTAAAGGGGCTCCTCCCGAGGTCTCAACTTGAGTGTTGGAATGAGTAAGCAATGTTTTTTTGACATAAAAAGAGACTTACTTTCCGTACTAGTAGGTGAACTGTCTCCTCTTGCTATGGCACTGTAGTCCGACCGATGTCCCAACGTCCTTGTCATCGTTAGCAAGAATTGCATGTCGGCTTCATGCCAATGTCGTGTCCGCCTGTTGTCCAACCAGCCCTGGGCTGCACCAGGTCGTGCGCATCGCCACGTTTCTGATGTCCCCGATTCAAATAATTACAACGGCGGTGATCAAGATGCACTGTCTCGGTGCAAAGTGACCGTGGATACTTGTTTCTGCCTGATATGGTCGGTGTCTCAAGCATCTCGGGATTTGATCTGTATCTTATCGATCACCATCTCTCCCGATTACATCTCTCCGTGCGGGTCTTGTGATCTAGATGTAGGATCTGATGCGATTTACGCAAGTGAGAACCCTTGTAGCGGTGCAATGAACAACGCCATGAGCAGCACTGGCGACTCGGCTTCTATTCCGTCTGGCTCGAGAGTCATCATGCATCTTTGTGTGGTACGAACCATCCACAGATATCGTCAAGAATGTTCAGAGCATAGCCTCTGTCGTCGCACGATCTCGGTCCGATTTTGACTGCTGATAAAGTATATATGTAAGGCTTCGTGTTTCGAACAATCAATGTCCTGGCTGTCAGGGGTAAAACTCGAGTCCTGGTACAAACTCAGTTGGAGAGACGGGTGGTGACATCCAGTCGTCGCCTGACCAAACATATTTCACCGGCTGTTTCTCCGCTTTTCATCGATAGGGTTTCGGGCGCCAGAATGTCATGTCATACAACAGATGAGGCCCTGAAGAGATTTATTTCCAAGCGAATTGGCTATGACCGGGTCTCTGTACACATTGGCTTTGGAGGCAAGGCATACGCTGAGTCCCGTCTACGTGAAAGGCATGAGCGATGTACCAACAATGCAAACGCGGGAAGATAACCAAGATAATGAAGCGGGTAGTCAATCAGCGAGCCTCTTTCTGATAGGAGAGCTCTTATGGTTTTAGTTGGAAGTTAAAGGCGTAAATGAGAAAATGCTAATGACATCAATTTGTGAACAAATGTAAGAATGGTCATCCATCTGGCAAGACACTCCCGCCCCGGGTGGCGTGCAGCCTGTTTCATTTTCCAAGACAAGCAACAGCAACTGATGATGCGATTTTTGGACATGCCAGATCACTACTGAAACCACCAAACGGGAGGAATATCAGGGACAATGTTGGAAGTGATCAGAAAAGATGGGAAGTCAGCACTTTTGCCACGAGTGGCGTGACGACGATGATAAGATGTGAACCAGCCCAATGGCAAGCTCCCGAGATGCAGCCTATCGCTTCCCACCGGCTGGAACCGACCAACACTCCACTCAACATCCAGGACGGGCACCTGCAGTATGTAATGGCCGATTGCTGGATGGTTCGTCTCATCCTTACAATCCAGCTCAAAGCTCGGGCAGGGCGTCTGACGGGCGAAGATGGTGGCCACCGCTTCGCTTTGTTGCCTGCCCTGGCAGTAGACACTCAGATCGTTTACTTGGACCAACCAATTCGGATACGAATCACCGAGGCAGTCATGCATATCTCATTGCTCAAGCAGGCAGCCAGTCGAGTGCCCGCAAATCGCCAAGACGCTGGAACTTTTGCAGATCTTGGATAACCATAACGGGCAAGGCTATCATCGCGACCAATCACCCCAGAGCAGAAGGCGAATCCAGATGCCGCTTGCTGGCTCCCATCATGCCCAAAGGGACCTGCGTAAAAGCGAGCGGCTGAAGTGCAAGGCCCGCGCATCACCTACCCTTGCTGGTATGGAGGTCCGCATGTCACGAGCTCACCTGCACAGATGGCGGGCGCGTGTGGTGGTGTGGGTTTGTGTGTGCACTTTTCGACATGATCCCACCTGCCGAGGGAATTTGAAAAAAGCAAAGACATCCCCTCGTTGAGAGCAAATCCCCGGCCTTCCAGCGCGGGCCATATGGGCCGTCTTGGCGGGAATGTCGTCCAACCCGCGCTGTGACCCAACCAACACCCCTTGATCGGGGCAAACCGCGGGCCAACAACAAGCTTGTGGGCCTACCTCCAGATAAGGACGGAATGGCGTATTGGCTGCCTTTTCTCGTTTGCCTGCCGTCAGATGGGGGCGGGATTCTGGAGGAAGCCAGGCCTGGTGTTCAGGATGCGTATTACAAGCAGGCATTTCCAGCGAAACGGAAATAAGTGGGAATTGTCAGTCAGTGATCACTGTGTAGGACTCAGGTTTGAGATAGAAGCGCCCGTCGACCGTCGTCTGGAATCGAGATTTGCAGGGAGCCATCAGACAGAACACAATGCGGTAGTAGCGCCGTTTGTGGAAATGTTTGTCGGTCTCTGCATTCAACACGTCCAACAGATGGGTTCCAACACGGCTGCTGAGATCAGCTGGTGCTCGCAAAAGTGCCGCCGGGGGTGCGACCTGTACCTTGAGTAACGTTCGTTACTCATCTTATCCGCAATCGGCGCGCGTAGTATTGCTGTGGGGAAGAACTCGGAACTCTCCCACTTGTCGGCCGTTCTCCGATTCCCGCGAAGGAAAACACAATGGCCAGCAGCGCTGAGGAACAGCAGCCGCAAGCCGCGACAAGCCTTTGCCAACCGCTTCAAGAGATCCGGCCGAGAGGTTGCCCAGACGGGCGCGCTGCAAAAGAACCTCTGGTCGAACTTTTGATTCTCTTGGTAGGCAAGGGGGAAGTGGAATGCCAACATGGCGTCGCAACGGCCGCCCTTCCAAGAGTGCTTGACATGTCTTGTCTCTCTGCGCCGAGCCGTGGCACAGTCGAATGGCGAACAGGCACCTCGCCGACAACCACCGCTCACTTGACGAGTTGGAGGGGGAGAACCACAATATATAGGCGGCTTGGCGGAGCCCTTGGCGGCATGGCCAAGACGTCCGAGTCGGGGGTTGTCGCCGGGATATTGCAGCAGAAGCGGAGTCCTCCCCCGGGGCCACAGGTCCATCGACCTCTCCTGATAAGGAAGCTGGTTGACGCTGGTCGACGGCACCGACCAACCGCGACGGCGGACGGGAGGTCGACCTCGCGCCGCCCAGCCCTCCATTCTCGAGCCGATTCTGTGATCCGGAAGGGTGGCCCCAGGACCTTTTGATCTGCGACGTTCGCGCCGCAGGGATGGGGATGGGCTGCTCGACAGAGACATGTCCCATCCCAATTCCGTGCCTCCTGACTGGTCGCGAGCACAGAGTCATGACACATCAGGTTATTGTTCTGCCAATCGATGAGGCGGTTCTTGGGAATTGAATCGACTCACAGATTACCCAGCAAATAAACTATTCGACAACTGGGGAAGACATTGGCTCCCCCTCTGCTGATCGATAACGGCCTTGGCACGCCAGGGCCCTTTTGCTGCTGGGATTTCGGCCGGCCGTCCAGACTCGGTGATTCCCCAAACCACCTGCGGAATCTGGTAATCGCCATTACGATCGTTGGTTGTCGTCGACGCCCGCCATGGGTATCAGCCGCCACCCCCATGAGAGGCAAAAGTTCCATGGCCCTGGTACCCTAGAAGGGTTGGATGGTCAGTTGCTGCATGGCGGCGGTCCCCGGTATGCGTTCGGAGCTCCAGCCGTGAATTCTTAAAAGAGACCTGCAGACCACCGCCTCCGTCGAGGGCTTTCGCTTCTCTTTTGACATCAAGCCAGGTCTCTCTTTGCCTAGAGCCAGCCAGCACAGCCAGCCGGTGTGCCGACTTGAATCCGACAAGCACCAACCTCGACGACCCTCGTCAACATGGTGGCCACGAACCCCATCCCCGGGCCCATCCAGGCCGAGACGCAGATCCCCTCTGTGGATCCGGCTCACGACCCCAACATCGTCACCGAGAAGATCCGTCACTCTGAGCAGATTGACGATCTCAAGAGCGAGCTCAGCGATGGCGACCAGATCACGGATCTCTTCAGCCCGTTTCCCGAGGTCAAGGGCATCGAGCCCGAGGAGAACCCGTTCACCATCCGTGCCGTTCTGACGGGTATCATCCTCGGTTCTCTCGTCAATGCCTCGAACGTGTACCTCGGTCTGAAGACCGGTTTCTCGTTCACCGCCACCATGTTCGGTGCCATCTTCGGTATGTCTTGCCGTGCCGGTAATGCAAGTAGACTTGGCTGACACACGAGGTCTAGGCTATGCCATCGTTCAAGTCCTGGCCAAGACGGTCCCGCACATGCCCATCCTCGGAGGCCGTTTCGGTCCCCAGGAGAACTCCATCATTCAGGCCTCTGCCACCGGTGCCGGTGGCATGTCCGGTCTCTTCGTCGCGGCTCTCCCGGCCATGTACCAGCTCAACCTCATGTCCGACAACCCCCGTGAGGACTTTGGCCGCATCTTGACCATCACTGTCGTCTGCGCTTTCTTTGGCCTTTTCGCTGCGGTGCCTCTTCGCAAGTTCTTCGTCATCAACGTTGCTCGCGAGCTGAACCTTGTCTTCCCCACACGTAAGTTGGACTCACTGTGCTGAACTCCCAAGCATCCGCTGACAAGAGCAACAGCAACTGCGACTGCCCTGACTATTCGTTCCATGCACGCCGTCGGCAGTGGTGCTGCGGACGCTGTCAAGAAGATCAAGACCCTCGGATACACCTTCGTGGGAGCTCTGGTTCACATTGTTGTGTCCCAGTATGCCGACGGTATCCTCCACAACTGGCACATCTTCACCTGGTTCTACATCTGGAGCGGCTACAAGAACTGGGCCATGAACATCGAGAACTGGGGCTGGTACATCCAGATCACCCCCGCCTTCTTCGGCTCCGGCATGCTCGTCGGTCTGAACGCCGCCTGGTCCTGGTGGGGAGGAACTTTCTTCGCCTGGGGCTTCGTCGGCCCTCTCTTGGTCAAGTACGGCGAGGCCGTCGGTGTTGCCCGAGCTCCGGACGACCCCAAGTGGCACGACAGAGTCGCCTTCAACGGCATGACTATCAGCGATGAGCCTGACTGGGTTCCTTCTCCCCGCTACTGGTTCTTGTGGCCCGGCGTCATGGTCTTGGTGTGCTACTCCATGGCTGAGTTCGTCCTCCACATTGGTGTCATCCTCGACGGTGCCAAGTTTGCCTTCCGATCCGGCGCGAGAAGCATCAACAACCGCCTCCAAGCCAAGGGAAAGTCCAACGAATTCCTTGCGAAGCATGCTGCCAAGGCTGATGCTGCCGATGGTCTTGTTGAGGACTTTGCTCCTCCCAGCCAGCAAGTCCCCGCCTGGGTCTGGGCTACTGGTACTCTTGTCTTTGTTGTTGTGGCCTGCATTGTCTGCCACATTCAGTTCCACATGAATGCTGGCCTCGCCATCCTTGCCTGTATCCTGGGTCTTCTCTTTGCCTTCCTCAGCATTCACGGAGGTGCCGTCACCGACTGCACTCCTTTGACTGCCTCTGCCAAGGCCTCTCAACTTGTTTTCGGCGGTGTCACAAAGGGACAAGGCCTTGAGATGCACAACGCGCAGCGCATCAACCTCATTGCTGGTGGTATTGCCTCTGGCACTGCGGACGTGGCAACTGCCCTCGTCAGCGACTTCCGTGTTGGTTTCCTTCTTCGCACCCCGCCCCACTTGCAGTTTTACGCACAGGCCATCGGTGCACTCGTTAGCGTGTTCTTAGCGCCGGGAGTGTTCGTACTGTTCATGGCTGCGTACCCATGCATCTGGCATGAACTTGACGCAACAGAAGAATGCGCTTTTCTCGGTATGTTTTCGCCCTCATTTTTTCTGCATTTTCAAGCTGACCTGGGGAAACTATATATAAATAACTTTAAACGTGGAAATAATACCTATTATAAGAAGAATATACTAATAAGAATATTAAGCTATATATTAATAATTTATATGAAATACTTTTTATTATATACTTATAATAATTATATTTTATTATACCTACTAATATTTTATAATTTTATAATATAAGTTTATATTATATTACTATTTATATTATTAACTTAATAAGTTAAATATTTTAAACTTATAATACTAAAGATATAGATATCTTAATATTTTTAAGCTTATTAAGATAAGTATTATTATATTATTATTATAAGCTTTTTAAACTATAATATATTATATAACACTATTAAGCTAATTTAAGAAAATAAGAAATAGAATATATAAAGTATAAAAGAATAAACTTACTTTTAAGCTTAATTTATAATATAATTTAATACTTATTTTTATAATTTTATTATTAAAAGATAAGTCTAATAATAATATTAAACTTATATTAAATATATTACTAACTTTAAAACTAGTTTAAAAAGACTATTCATAATTATAAAAGCTTCTTTATTATAAGTTAATTTTATTATTAAATTAAAAAAAAGGTAAGATAAATTAAATAAATATTAAGTATTTAAGTACTAATAACTAATAAATATAGTATACTTCTTTTTAATCTTACTACTTTAAGAAGTAAGGCTACTTATATAATAAGAGCTACTTATATAGTAAAGGCTACTTATATAATAAGGGCTACTTATATAATAAGAGCTACTTATACAGCAAGGGCTACCCGCGCAGCAAGGGCTACCCGCGCAGCAAGGGCTACCCGCGCAGCAAGGGCTACCCGCGCAGCAAGGGCTACCCGCGCAGCAAGGGCTACCCCTGTTACAAACTCTTCCCCTCATTTCCCCTTCGCCTTTTGCAGTCGTGAGAAACTGCAAACCCTTCAGTCTCCTCTCCCACCCCCCGCCAGCCAACCTGCAATTTTCCAAGCGGTTTAAAGCACCATAACCACAATGGCGCCTAGCAAGGCCACCCCCACTATCGAGATGCCCACCCGCCGTCGATCCCGTCATTTTGCCCGTCTCGACGAGGACAGCGACGCACTTTCCAGCGACATACCTACAACGCCGCCCGGCAAGGCCATCTCCACTACCGAAATACCTACCCGCCGTCGATCCCGTCGTTACGCCCGTCTCGACGACGATAACGATACACTTTCTAGTGATGATTCTAAGCGCACGCTTTCCTTTCCAATCCGCTTTCTATCCAACTAACAGTCTTATCATTCCAGAGCCTATCGCTAAGAAGCGTAGCCGCGATCGCTCCCATAACAATCCCACTGCCCAGTCGTCAATCAGCAACGTCAAGCAGCATACCGCCTCTACTCTTCCCGTCTCAACCGCTCCCGTGGCGGCTGGGGCCGAGACGCAGCAGGACACAGAGGCACTCTTCCAGGCATGTTCCATATACGCACATTTGAGAAGCCTGCTAATACTTTCCCTTAGACTCGCAAGGACGGACAAACCCGCACCCCCGCTATCCCCGCCATGACCGCTCCCGTGGCGGCTGGGGCAGGGAAGCAGGAGAACCTCGAGGCACCCTCCCAGGCAAGTCCTCACATACGAGCACGGAAGAAGCTTGCTAATACCTTCCTCTAGACTCATGAGGATGGACGAATCCCCATCCCCACCCCAACCGCTCCTGTGGCGGCTGGGGCAGGGAAGCAGCAGGACCTTGAGGCACCCTCCCAGGCAAGTTCTCACATACGAGCACGGAAGAAGCTTGCTAATATTGTTCTTATTCTCGACGTAGAACATCAAGCAGGACTCCACCCAGGAAATGAACGAGGCAGATGATTTTGATCCAGGGCAATACAAGAGCACGAACGAGGAGCACGAGGAGCACGAGGAGCACGAGGAGCACGAGGAGCCTTATTTGGCCTGCTCGGCCGCCTTCGCATCTCAGGCCTCCCGCTCTAGTCGTTGCCTGTCTACTTCCACTGATCGCTGCCTTCGTTGCTCCCGCAGCGATATCTGCGTCGCAGGAACCCCCGAGACCGCTATGATCCATAAACAGTTACGTAAGCTTATCGAGGGCTCAAATGAAGACGGGGAAATTAACGATGTCGTACGTATCGCCCTTATCCCTGAATGTTACCCGCTCCTAGCTAATCTCGATTTAGGTCGTCAAATACCACCGATACCGACTATTCAATTCCGTTCAAAGGGCACAGACCCAATACGCGGCTCTGGAGGACGCTGGCCTACCACTTCCAAACCACATCCCTCGCCACCATCCGACAATCACCGCCGCCGTCGCCCAAGCTCCCCATACTCGCCAATCCTCTCAAAACGACACTCCTCCCACCATCAACTTCACACATATCGCGCGCACTAATCAGAGCTATCCTACACTATCCGCGCAGTCTCAACCACCTATCATGCCCTCCTTTACTTCCAACTCTCAGATGAACGAGTCAGCGGCAGTCATACTGTTCAGAACAATATTACGGCCCCAATAGATATACTGAAACAAAGAGCACTTGCCTGTTAGAATTTCTCAAGAGGCTGTTCCCCCTTAAATGCTTATTAGATGTTTGCAGACATTAATAGCTGAGAACTGGTTTTATATTAATAGTGTTATAATAATAGATACCCGCCTTAAAATGCCCATCTGCTTATGTCGTCTCTGCCAGCATTCCATGCTGGCCCTATACACCACATCAAATCGTATGATCCCTTAGACTGCTGGTCGATAAGTTGCCAATTTAACAATCAATAGAACAACTAATTGCCGCGCGTGGATCTATTGGATGGATTCGTTCATACTTAACGTCGGGCGACTTAACCCTTGCGCATAAAATCTTAAGTAGCGCAAGCCAAACAGATGATATCAATTCTCTCTTTGATTCCGTCGCCAATCCGTTCGCTCGGGCAAGCTGTTATTCCTGCCCATCAGAAGATCAGATCAATTGCTAATAGGAAAATCCCTTTGCGAAGGCATGAGATCGCCGCGGATAGCAATCCTATTGATATGACTAAGCTGACACTAGCAAGATCAAAAGCAACTCTTGCAATCCCCTACAGTCTCTTCAAATTCACCATAAGGACTACCGTTGGCAGTCGACTCTTACTGATGGTACGTCCTCGTGCTGTGTAAGGCTTTCCCATGAGCAAGCGCCGATGATAAAGCCGGGCCACACACTGACATAACCTGAGCTGAAGCAACGAGACACTGCCACGAGATGGACTCCAATACGATTTAGAAAGATAGCTAGCAACACTAGAATGGATCAAACAATGGCCGCGGGTCTTGAATTGAACACGGAAAACGACGTTCTTCGTGTTGTGTCCGTGATAGGCTGAGGGTGTTTAAGAACTAGCGTGAACCGTTCATTATCCTGTCATCTCAGGATCTGCCGTTATCTCCAGTCCATCTGGGCATGTACGGCCAATCCTGCCCCGACTGTCGTTCGATCAACTTTCCCATATGCATGTATCCTGTGGCATACGATATCAAAGCAGGAAAGCCATGACTGCATTTCAGCAAGCGCCGTTCATGATTATGTCTGAATTATCTGATTCACCATTCTAAGCCGACTGACGCATGCATTCCGCCCATCCTCAACGTTGTATGTGACATAGAGATCAATATGTGTAATTGATAGCACGCGTACGTGAGTGTTCGAACGCGCAGATAATGTCATTTGTTTGCTGTTCTAGGTCCTTCCTGCTCATTAGACCGAGCCTCGCGATCCTTCCACCCATACGTAAACTTTTTGCTGTCGCGAGCCCGCAGTCGACAGTTAGTGCGACGTTCCAATTCGACTGTCCCTATCCGCTAGCGCTGTGCATCATTCAAAAATTCGATTTTTTTGTGTACCCACTTAATGCTCTTGTCAGCAATCTTCCTTTTTACAGTGAGGTAACGCCACTGCCCCAGATGGATCAAGAGCCTTAACACCGACCAAATTAGGTGCGGGGTGCCATATCCTCAACTTGACTCGTCCGAAATCTTTCCAGTGGACGTTAGCCGCGCCGACTCTTGCGATCTACTCGCCACTCCAGCAGTCATCCGCCACTTGACGATAGATAATCGAACCCATTGGAGAGATCTTGGCGGTCTTGTTCCGGCGCCGTCTTCCCACCACACCAGGCCGTATGGACAGCCCACAGCCATAGCTACAATAACAAAGGCAGTGAAATTATCCGACCGGCCTTTGAAAGCTGTGTCCTTTATGTGAATTATTGTTTGTTGTGACAAGTGGTGAATATTTTCAGACTGAGCTTTCAACTCGATCTTTATACTAAATCTTTGACAGTCCCTTATATCGCGCTTCTTGTCATACTCCCTTGATTCTCTGCTCCTATATGACAGCGTACAGAGATTCCTTTCAGACTTGATTGTGCTCACCGTCTACTACTGAAGGTCTTGCAAGTCGAGATAGTTGAATATGTCTCTCTGATCTTTTGAATATAATTAGCCCGTCCTTCAGCGAAGGACACAGCCCTCCGTCCAGTGCTTCAATTCCCTGTGTATCTCCTTGACTGCCTGCGCCACACACCCTCCACATCGTCGCCTTACAGCCTCCTTATGCTCGCATATGGAAAGTTCAATGTAACCAAACCATCATTTGATCCTCATACTGTCCACGCACCTCCCATAGGCACCTTCTCCGCGAGGGCTAGCAACAGACCAGGCATCCTAGCTCCCAGGCGTTTGATTTCATCTATCATTATCAGAACGTTGTAGCTGAAACCTGAAGAAGCTCTCTCTAAAATTTACCAGCATCGTGATGGTGTTCACAAAGTCATCAACATTGGTCAAACATAAGCAACATACAGTTTCAGTCACGTAGTATAAAGTACAGAGGCCGTTACTAATAGGTGCCAGAGGCAGTCATATTGCGTGGCCGACTTCAGAGTCATATCTACGCGAGAACAGGGCAGCGGGCCATTGGTTAACTGAGGCAGTCTTCAGTCAGGCCGAATGCCCACACGTTCCATTTCAGTGGCCCGCATTCGCGCTCCTTCCTTTTCTGTGAGTTTTGGAAGGCAGGGCTGTCTCATCTAGGACAGTCGGACCTTCCGTAACTAATTGTAAACCTCAGGTGTTGTTAAAGTGCGGCCATATACACGTGACCCAGCTAAATTACGGCGCTCTGATTCGTCCATTCGAGACCGCCCTCGTTTTGTGCTCTACCCTCGCGTCGTCTCACGCTTTTCCCCTTCCTTCCCTCACATCCACTACCTCTTTTCTATTCCATTTTCTCACATCTCCTCAACACTGCCCTTCACAAAATCGGACCGCTTCTATCACCACCACAAGTCGAGCTATCTCGCCATTCACATCGCCCGTGATGGCTGTAAGTTCCGATCTTCCATGTCTGTATTGACCTTACGGCATTCCATCCTAACTGAATAGAACGAGAAGAACAGTAGCCGACGGAAGAAGTTGTCCGCTCAGGTCCCCGAGAAGAGCAAGAAAGCCAAGGAGAAAGCTACAGTGAAAATTCCGAAGACTAACCCACCACTGTCTGCCGCCGCCGCCATGAAGCACGGAGGACCAAATCGGACGCTTACCGCGTCCGACCTCGGCCTCAAGGGCAGCTTTAGAGACGGCCCGGGTGGTCCTCGGCCCAAGTCGCACGAGCAGAAGCTGACGATGGTAAGTCCCTACATCTGAATATTCAGGAAGGCTGCTAATTTTGTTTTGCACTTCAGCAGGACGACGCATCGCGTCCTGTCCCAGCCTCAGCTAACCCCGTCACCTTCCAGAGGGCCGGGCTGCCTCCGCATCAGTCTACTACGACCAGGGTAAGTTCCTATTCCCTACCATCTGAGAAATTTGCTAACCCTTCATCACCACTAACAGAACGCTGTTGACAATCCGGTCGGTTCGACCGCCGCGCTTCCCGCCGCTGCTCAGGGGGGTAACAAGCGCAAGGTGGCGGTAAGTTCCTACCCAACTCCACTCAAGAAGTTTGCTCATTGTTTCTCGCCAGCAGCAGGAGGCCGTCGACAATCTCATGGACCAAGGCCCGACAGTTCCCGTGACTGCTCGGGCGGATAAGAGGCGCAAGGTGGCGGTAAGTTCCAATCCGATTCTACTCAAGAAGTCTGCTCATTATTTCTCGCCAGCAGCAGGACGCCGTCGACAACCTCATAGACCAAGGCCCGACAGTTCCCGTGGCTGCTCGGGCGGGTAAGCCCAAGGCAGCGGTAAGTGCCTACCCAGCTCTACTCGAGAAGTTTGCTCATTGTTTGTCACCAGAGCCAAGACGATGTTCTTACCAATGCCACCTTAGCTGCTCCCGTGGCTGCTGAGGCGGGTGAGGCGCGTAACAAGCGCGGGACGGAGGTAAGTTCCTACCTAACTCTACTCAACAAGTTTGCTAATGTTTGGTTAGGTCTCTCATGCCACCTCAAGAGCCACCAGGGCGGCTCCTATGGAAACCGTCCTGATTGATGACTCCGCGTCTGAATCAGACTCTGGTGACGCCCCGCCTCCCAAGCGCCACCGAAGCAAGACTCAAATGCCAACGAACCTCCCCAAACATCGTCGCCCGGATGATGACGACCACACCTCGTACGTCACATCGGACAGTGACGACAGCGATGTCTCCGCCCAAGACGTCCATCAAGCCCCCGTCGACGAAGAGGATGCTTTAGAGGAGCCCGATAAGGACGGCGCTCTCGACCAAGAGGTATTTGAGACATCCGTTGACCCAGGTCAACTCCATGAGCTACCCGAGCAAGACGATACCCTCGAGAGTGTCCAGCACAGGCGCAACGTCGAGTCGGGACGAGAGCATGCTCGTCAGCCGCGGCCTATTCGCGGCCAAGCTCGTCAGACGTCGTGTGTGCACTGCCTGGATACGCTCGATCCCGATTCCGGTGCATTTCCGCTCTGCCATCGAAATGATGCCACAAGTAAGAACCCTTTATCACCGCATGCATCACGAGAGACTAAGTAACCTTCCCAACAGCCGCCGAAGGTCATCCGGTATCGACTCGATGCTTCCGATGCGAGAAGGAGGATCTCCATTGTGACGACGTAAGTTTTACCATTCTAATGTATTTGTCGTGTATCGTTAAGTATCTAACCAATGAATCTAGGTGTCGGAAAAAACCCTTCAAGCCGCCCAAGACGTCGTCGATCAGAGCGGTGAGGGAACGGACACCTGGAAGAAAACCCGCACCTTTTCGCGTTTTTCAGGTCTTCTACAGCAGGACCTGAACCATGCGGCTAGCGTGCGCCTCGCCGAGAGCCTGCCAGATATGATCAGCCTCGCCCCCCCAGTCGCTCCAGTGGCGGCTGGGGCCGGTACCGACGACAGCGAAACTACATCGAATAAGCGCATGGTCGTCCACTGCGGCATCGACAATGCCTTCCTTGCGGCTAACATGACGAATATGGCCAGCTTCATGGAGCGCTTCTGTGCCCAACAATTCTCCATTGCGCGTTACGACTCTTCATCCAGAAAGAAGATCGCATCGTCGTATGAGCAAATGGCGGACGCAGCGCCAAAGATCGCAAAATCCCTCGACAATCTAACTGAGTCCAGCAAGAAGGCCCAGGCGAACCTTGGCCTAATGGCCGATGAGCTGATGGGTAGCACGTCTGCCATTAACACCTTGGGTACAACGCTCAAGGAGGGCTTCAAGTCCCTCCAGACAGCCTTGGTCGGCCAAGGCCTTCAACTCGGAAGCCTAGCGGCCCGGGCGAACGAGTGGGCAAAAGTCACGGAAGATATGCGCAGCGAATCACGAGACGGGATGACCACCCTTAACAGCAACCTGCAGGCTATTCAATCTCAACTTGGCGCTATCAATACGGCTGTTGACAGGACCGCTGCTGCGGCCGAAGGGTCCGTTGCTGCTGGGGCTAGCATTGCTAAGTCCCTTGAGAGTGTATGTAACCCGCACATCATTAATTTCCCCGCTAATCTGTCTACAGCTCGTTGAGATCGAGAGAAGCAAGAGGAAGAGCAGAGAAAGGAAGGCTGGCGGAGGAAATAAGTGATGAGTGCGAAGTCTGCGAGCTTGCAATTGGGGGTAGTTCTAAGGGCCCTTGGGTAGGTTTTGTCCTAGGAGTAGCTAGGTTTCCCTACCCGTACAGCCAAATGGCGGGGAGCACAAATTTTAAAAATTGAATTACTCATAGTATAGTTTGATGTGACTTGTGTTGTTACAGGCAGATCGTGAAGCTATTTGATGCTGAGATATAGGTGCCCTCCACGCCGCGCGCCCTCTACGAGACAATGGCTACAATCTTTTACTAGATGCCTGTTGCGCCGTCTATGACAACGAGAGTTTTATGGGACTGTTATTGTGTAGTAAGACCTACGGGCTGATCCCTACCTGACCCCAAACTCTCTCCATCTCTCTCTCCATGATCCTGGTTTTTGACCGTTACGTCCACTCCGATTCAGTTTCCAGATATAGATTTGAATAACCATTCTATCGCATAGTAGGAAGTCTTTCGACTTCAAAGACCCCTTAGCTTTGTCTCTGTCTCCAGTATGTTTTTCAATCGCCGATCTTATCAGCTCCTGCTATCTACTCCTCGCGACCTCGTCATGATACCACTCTCCCCCCCAGGTACATTCTGCGTTGGGGTTCCGGACTGCCTCATTCTTCAAGATTTACAATCCAGCCATCATGTCCATCTTAACGTCTGATTCCATAACAGAGGCGGTTCTTCCTGGCGGCGCATCGTTTTTTGACTTTCGAAATGTCTCACCAACTCATTTCTTCCTTCGGACAAGGCCAGTCTCGCCAGCCCGCACACAAACGCTCGCATGTAACGTCCATGGTAATAGCGCCGATTGCGTCCCGTTTCCTATGTCCATACCAAAAGTTCTTACCGCACCCATAGAGATGTATGGTATCAAGGCGGTCAATTCTCTGCAGATAGGAGGAGGCAAGGCGAACGTTATCCTCGTGGATGATGCCTTCCACGCCTCTATCGTCTCTCAGTCTATTCGGTATCCCTAGCTTCTCTAGCCCTTGCCCTTTGCCAACAAAACGCTGCGCCACTATTAGCAAAGTGTATTTGATTCTGATTGGGGAACGTACGTCAAGAACCCTCTGTCTGAAGCTGTTCGCACCCACAGCTCTCCACTTGCCAACCAGCATGAGCTCCTTCAAAGACTTGACCCTCTCTAGGATTTGATCGATGTCGTCGATGGAGAACATGGAGTTGCCGTCTCCAAGAAGTAAGGTCTTCAGATTGATGTGGTTCCGACATATCTGGCGGATTATGTGTTTCGTAGCACTGTTTGGGTTGATAGGGTCATCGGGATCTTCGTTAATATCCCAGATTTGAAGAGTGTGTAGGTTAGGCGTCTTCGTCAGGAGAGTCGACAGAAAGTCGTACCCTACAGTTTCCCAATCGCAATTGAGTCGGAATGTTCCTAAGTACTCTAACGGGAAGGTTCGGTCTCCCACTCGGTCGACAACGTCCTCGCTCTGGAGGCGTTGGATCACCCTCATGATAACCTCTGCGACGTCAGGATGGTTACCCGTCGAAAGCTTCAGGCTTGATAACCGAGCACCGTTTAAAATTCCCGCAATCCCCTTTCGTAGCAGGCCTATGCTGACTGGTTCGACGCAGAATCTTCCCGTCAAATCACTAAACGATAAGATTTCGTCTGCGTCGCGAAAAGAGACAGTGAGGTGTCTGTACGTCTGTTAACGATTCATCTGTGAGATGGCACTAAAAATTCCCATACCTGACTGCGTTAAGGAGGACCGACGAGCCCGCCAGTGCCAATAGACTCCTCTCCAGGGAAATGTGAGTCCCCGACACGGAAATCGTTCGATGGGAAATCCGCGCCAGGGCAGCGTGGAGCTGGGGATGCAGGGACGCCAACGTCTTTCTCTCATGTGCCGACAGCAATCTGAAGATCTTGTCTTGTAACTCCGGAGGTAATTTCAGAATTGTCGCCGGTGGTTGTCCATCGCTTCGCTGTGTGGGCATGATGTGTTTTGACATTTCCATTGCAACAGTGCCTTCTTTGCGTGTCAGTACATTCGGCCAGAAGTCCAAGTTCTCCAGAAATGGAATCAAGCACCGGATAGGGAATTTCTTAGTCGTTATCTTTCGCCGTGACGCTTGCCGTTTGGGCGGGGAGGCAAACGGTGTCGAGGAAAGTGTGACAAATCTGAATGCTGAGTGACCAAAAAAAAAGTGGTTGTCCGCCTTTCCAATCTGCTTTTTTTTTCGGGCTGGCCCTGTCACCTGCATCAGAAAAACTTCAGCAACTGACGTCCTGTCGCTTTCCCGCCAATCGAACAACCAGCAATTACGTAGTAAGACCTTGCCGCACCCGCGTCCAGCACGCAGTCATCTCACATTGCTCTGATATTCAAGTGGACTCCATTCCGCGCCGTTCTATACTCCAATTACATTTGGCGAAAATGAAATGATTCAACGTCATGAGACATAGACCCGGAAAGATGGTATTTATGTGGCATCATGTTTGATCCAAACAATGTCACGCACGAGTAAGTCATAATGTTCCGCCTACTTTCACTACATTTGCCCTCAATTATAATCAATAAGTGTAGTTCACAGCACTATCTATACAATCTCATCTCTCGTGTAACGACCCGGGATGTGTCGTGATACATCTTGACGCCCTTCATCCTTGCAACCGTTCCATGCGAGTCCAACCTCAGCCCATTAGAAGTAGACGGAGTTTCACTCTTGGTAACTCACGAACTCATTCCACCGAACTCAGCGGGTGCGTGAAGGACCTCACCTGTCCGAATGTCCCTCGATGCCAGGATAACTGCCCACAACCTTCCAGATATCACACAAATCTCAACTCTGAGATTCTCATGATCTTCAGTAGTCCTAGTGCACAAAAGAGCTTTGACTATGAACTGTTGTGTGTCAACGAGCATCTCAAAGTCATTTGACAGCGATATCTTCAAATATCTGGGTTCTTGTACCTGCCCAACGAACGCTCCCCCCCGCCCGACTTGTCCAGGAAGTATACAAATACACTCCCCCTTTGAAATCGAAATGCCAAGCCCTGCTGTATCAGGTTTAGGAGATGGGTGGACTGCTCTGAGCTCCACACGATTTCGTGCGATACAGACTCGTAGGGCGAGATGAGCCTCCTTGAGCAGCGTTGCGCTGCACATGCACCACGCAAGAGACATACAGAGAGTGCAGGGTGTGCTCGTTGGAGCCAGGAATGGCTGAGGATAGGACGACTGTTCCCAAGAGAGCGCAGAAGGTTTGATCGCTTTCAGTATATCTTTGGAGTCCATTTGACCAAGTTCGCGTAGAATACCTGGATCATCCAGGGCCATCTCGTCAAATCGAAATATGATATCTGGCATACCCTGTACAATTTTAGCAAATTGTACACCAAAGTGTCTCAATGGTTGAGAGAGTTCCGATGCATGCATGATTTCGTAATTGTGCTCAGCTACCTTCGACGAAACCATGTTTGCATTTGTGGCTAAGGAGGCTAGGTAGCCAAAATCATCACCAACTGCTGTATGAATAAAGCCGCCTTTGGAGATATAGCCTTTCGCCTTTGTCCTCGCACATTTCGCCGACATCTGTTCAGGGAGCGTCTGGGAGTGGACACCAACGTTGTAAGCTGCAGCCGATCGCCGCGGTCGTTCAGTTGCCCCGGGATATAAGTCGTGAACGATTGCGTCGATTTCATCTGGGCGTCGGCGGAGCCTTCCCAACGGCGGGCTAGTGCTATTGTGCAAAAGAGCTTGGCAGAGCCTTTCCGTATATTTGGCTAGCAATTGCTCTTGCGAAGCGGATGTGATCCTGCCAACCACATCTCTTTGATATTGGAGGTTTCCAGCGGCCCGTCTCTGTGGAACGAAGGTGCTGGCCCCTCCCTCGGCGATCGAGCATCTCAAGGCGCTCAGCAATGTCAAGCACCGAAGGGCACCCGAGTTCTCCAACGTGTCCACGGCCAGCTGTCCGATAATAGCAAGCTCATGATCGAGATGTTGATGTGTGGTTTCCGGCTTTTCGTTCAAGTCTTTCACAACATCCCTTTCTGTCTGGTGACCAGAAACCTCTTCTCGAGCTCCAAGTTCCTCTGACTCGCCAGTCCGAGTGGAATTATCGGTCGTGACTTTGCGGCGCTTATTGTTAAGTCCCGTGCCCTTCATTTGGCGCTGCCTCTTGCTATTCGACACAGATGACAGAGTCAAGGGTATTTGAGAGCCACCTGCAAGCTTAACACTGTCTCGTATATCCGATGCCTTTGTTGTCTCGGGAGAATGCCGTCCCTGGCTTCTTGTGGTCATAGTATGTTGTGAGGGAGGGGTAGACGGTGTGTGATCGTAATAACGCAAGTTTTCCGGCTTCAATCCTTGGACCACAATGTCCCTGGAGCATCCTAGCTCGACGTTGCACAGAACGCTGCCTGTGAACTTGAGATCAGTCCCCTCCCACGCCAGATTAACAGCCTCTGCCATATTCGATCCAGTATTAATCACCTGATGATAGACTCCTGGCAACGTTACTATCATCTCGCCCGCCCTGCATGCAACAGTCGTGTACGATATACCCCATTCATTCAACTTGGATTGAGCGAATATCAAGTTAAGGTGTCGAACCCACTGGGAGCATCGCGTCACCTTGATACCATTTTGATTGCATAGCTCCCTCGCCTTAGCCTCGAATCTTGCAGTCGATGCTGGCTTTATAATTAGCCACACCTTTGGACTCCCTTGTAACATCATGTTTGCCGATACAAGGCTGAGATCTTCCTGGTGCATCATTGAGCATGATCCTGGACCCTCAGAGCAGTATATGTATGATTGGGTAACTCCTGGGATCGGACCAGTAAAAGCCTGCCGCGTCGTATCTCCACAGTCGAGATATCCATGGACTTGTTCGCTAAATGCACTAGCATCGCCAATAGTGTAGCCAACTGACAAGTAATTGCTAACATCTCCAATCGAAAATGGGTCTTCCACTGTATCGTATTGATTCGTGCTGCTAAGACGTAAGAGTGTATTTTGTCGGCTACCACGTAAATGCCGTTTTTGCCATGTGACGGTATGAGTTCCATCCATGGGGCCGGAAGAAACAGCTTGGTAATACCGATCGATACTGGCTGTCGAATTCGTGGACGTGGGAATGGATAGAGTCTCGTCGATATCGGGCAAGTGGTCTTGAACTCGGATGTAGCAGAATCCACGCTCAACGGCACCCGGTTCCTCTGAAAACCGGTGCAGTGAAGTGGCCGACTTCTGCAATAGATCATCTCGTACACAGGAATTCAAGTCCTCTTGGGCGTGTGTCGTGGCTGTTTGGCTCTTGAGTAGGGTGTTGTCACTTTGGTCCGATGTTGGCTGGCCTCTCGTTGCGGTCTTCTCGTCCCCGCAAATTCCGACAATTGGAAGGTGCTTATTTTTGTGCCTGTCGATGTCGAGTGAGCCCGCTCTGGCTTCAGCGCCCGAGGCCCTTACAGTGTCAGCGATGTCATCCAATCCTCCAATATTTGCGCGACCCGTCATCTTTGGCGCATCGGGATTCCCGATCGACTGCAAGAAGGTTTCAAACTCAGCAACTAGCGTGTCCACCTTCGACGAAAGAGTTCGAAATTCATCTTGAATAGGTCGACTGTCAAGCGGCCTTCGCTCATGACCCTGTGCTGGAGACGGCTCGGTAGTGTCCTCTGGTTGGGCGCAACGTTCGGTGGTACGATGATGGACTTGGCCAGTCCCGCTTGCATGAGGAATGGACTCTCGATATCGACCCGATTGCGCCTCGATGGCAGATTTGCGACCCTCTAGAGACTTGAACAGACCCGACATCCGCTTGAGTGTGTCGTCAATGAGACGAATCTCATTTGTTACCATGTCACCTGGTGCGACGTTTCTGCCGGTAGTCATGATTGAATGCCGTTGTGGCTCGTGGGATGTCTTGGCAACGGCTGAATGGGACGTGGCGTTGCTCCAATCTCCTAGAGTGAAAGATCAATACCCGACCCGGCTAGAGTAGTTGCGCGACTTACTATTTAGCGAATACTAAAACATCTTACACGAAGACTCGAGATTCGTTGCCGTATCGCCACTGATCGAATTGGGTAGGGACTGCGACAGGCAAAGCAGTCACCGAATAACGCGATGTGGTATGAGTGTTGCTTAGCGGTTAAATGTCATATTCGTTGGGCCTGATATCCTACCACACTGGCAATGGAGAGTGTGGGTCGATGTGCCAGGCAGGCCCGTAGTAGACTGAAGTAGTGGCGCGAGGTCGCTGAACAGGCGGACTGGACCGTCCTCAAATTATGGTCGGGAACAAAGCAGTGCCAATGTGCCACTTTCGTCGAGCATACTGGTTCGGACAATGCGAGGGAAGGAGCCCCTGCCGTAAGGCGCTCACCTTGCATGGCAACAAACAAAAAAGAGGACAAACAAAAAGGACGATGAAATGCTGGTCCACTACACATACTAAGACCCCAACAATGGGCTATTCAGACGATGAAATGCTACTGAACGAGTTGTTGTATTGAATTTGATTTTCATTCTTCATTGAATCCGTAACAGTGACGGTACCTTAGTTCTGGCCATCCTCGACCCACTTTCCCATGTCACATTGAGCAAAGACCTTGTCGGGATTGAGGGAGGTAGTGGGATACCTACCCATCTGAACATGCTCGACCCATAGTTACATAAGCATGTCGCCTTCCCCTACCTGCAGCCATATCTGCCGCTTTCGAAATGAGAGAGCCCGTCTGACAAAGCCTTACCACACACCCTTGCCATATCGACCACTTTTTCCCTGTGTGAGCTACCCAGATCTTGCGCAGATCCCTGGAACTAACATTCATGAACGGCTAACTTAGGTTACCACATTGCTGCATGTCATTTATGTCGCGAGACTGGGTCGCGCCAGCTGCTGCGTCTTCACGCGTCTGGAGGCTCTAGCAGGACCAATATCGACTCCTCTACGCGCAATGCCTCGTCGTCTAGGCTCTACACACGTTCACCTCACTACGTCGCACGCTCCCTCCATCGTCACAGTTATGAGCCCAGCTCTTCAGCCGGGTTATACAAGCAGCTACCCCTAACCGGGATCGACGAGAGCTGCACCGAGCGCGCTACTCCTTTTTCCCATTCCTACTGTGTATGTCACGACCACGATCATGATACGCGCGCGCCCGCTGCGATCACCACAATGAGCCATCACGCCTCTCGACCGCCGCTCGCGACGAGCGCGATCATTACTACGAGATTCTCGCAGCCACTCGATTGGCCTGTCTGGGTACTGTAACTACAGTACAACGCGTCGCAGTATGGTGTATGGGAATACGTCAACCCAGAGGGGTCAAACGCACCCTGTTGTCACATTCCAATAAGAGGTGGCTCCTCGAGATTATCTTGTCGATGAAAGCGTTCCATCAGCTCACGAGGCACTCGACAGAATCGTGCGGTGGCAAGACAATGCATCAACTGCTTTGGGGCGCAGTGGCGATGCTATCAGAACATCGCCTTCCTCCGAGTCCCAGAACCGTCGAGGAATCCAACCATCCATAGAAACGTCTATCACACACCTCTGCGCGGAGCGGCAGGCGTATTAAGTATTCGATATATCTCACACCGCGTGAGCCGTGTTCCTATTCCGAAAATGCCCAGCTTACGTCCTACATCTTACCAGGGTTGTTAAGGCGGCACTCAGGAATGCGGCAATTGTGACGGGCCCTTCGATCTACCTCGTTGCGCCAATGACGCCTTCGACGCTCTTTAAAAAGCATCGCAAGAGCCGCCTTCCTCTCCCTCCCTTTACTCGATAGCAAACGCACAACAGCCGGCCATTTCCCGCGATAGAATAGTTTTCACGACAAGGCTTCTACTTTGTCCCTTTAACGAGAAGACCTGCCCTCATCGACACCCCATTTCGCCCCTGTCACGATCAACTGTCGACGCCTGCGTTAAACGCTGATTTACGCCAGCAGCGGCGACTACCACGCCGGACATGCCAGGCATGACCTTTTGACGGCAATGACTACATTACTCGCATAGCACAGCAGACATCTCGATGGCTGGCCGCTGCCTCGAGAGGTCTGCACTTCCTAACCCCGCTACCATCAACCTCGCTCCGTCAAGCCAAACCTCCCTACGTCTAAGGTCCAAGCAAGCAACTGAATTATAAATCGCCTGTCAGATGTATAAAAATCCACTAATTGCGCCCCCTGGCGAGCTTTATGTGATCGTGGGGTGATAATCCCAGCCTGTTACTTGGTTACGAACATGGGAATCAGTCAATATACCTACCCTCTTCTCCGAGAAGTAAAAGGTTGCTGAGTTTCACGAATACTTATGAGCCGCCCCGCATCTGCGGCGCTGGTTCCGCGGCGTAAGGTCGCCGCAGTGAAAGTATTTGATGTCATTCGTGTGGGCGGACAACGATGTGAATGGGTAGCTAAGCATACACAGGGGTCGGAGGAATGGCGACTCCAGTGACTGTGAAGGTGGCTTGAGAGGATCATTCCGTTCTTGATGAAGTGTAGGACTTGAAAGCATAATATGGTGATGCTGGTACTGACTCTATCGGAATGGACGTGTCCGGAGCACACGCAAGTACCTGGACATGTGATGGTAAACCTGACCTTTGCATCCGTTGCTAATTTGCGATTTATGTTTTGAACATACGGCATGACCCCCAGTCTATGCCCTTGGTAATTGCAAAGGAAAAATATTGTCAAGTACAATGCTAGATTGAAGTCGGATTATATCTGAATCGTGCCTCTATTCTCAAATGCGTTACGCACGAGATGTCGCCTCGGAGAAGGTTGGCTCGTAATGGTATACACACTCATTATGGGATGTTTCTTCTGGCACTTAGCGCCAACTCAATGTACCTAAGGCAACAACTCCTCCCGCGAGATTTCCTCGAGTGTTTTTTTCTTTCCTTTACTACCACGAGGACCCAGTCAGCTCTGTCGCTCACACCTCGACTTTCGTTTTTGACGGTCATCAACCATCCCACAGACATACGTTTGCCGGTCTGCCTGTAGACAGACAGCAGCGCGGATACGCGAAGGTAGACGGTATGC
>JAKMXA010000269.1:0-79078 GCA_025328625.1 Colletotrichum sp. SAR11_240
CCCCTATACCCCCTTCTTCCCCCTTTCCCTAAGGCTATCACCTATTAGGACTGTCTACCTAAGGCTTTATATTAGCTGTATTATATAAGGGGTAGGCTTGTTATAATAATATCTAATAATAACCTTGTTTAAAGAGGTTATAAGCTTTAACTGCGCTTTAATATATACTAGAACTTTATAACAGAACTATAAATCGTAAGGAGCTTCTCTAGTAAGACTAAAGGCATTACTCTTATATATATATAATTCTAACGTTATAAGACTGGTATAATAATCTTAGAGAAGCTTTAAGGTGTAAACTTTATCCTGTATAAGACTTAGCACACTAGGCTATCCCTCTGCTCTCTTAAGAATAGGAAAACTGAGGGATAAATAGGATAGTAGACGCGCCTAAGTTAAGGTAGGGGAGAGAAGAAATGCTAATAGAATCGAAGTTTTGTGTTGTATAATAGTATTAATAAGGTGAAAATAATTTAAGCTATAGAAAACTGCGTCTGCCTCTTGCTTGTTATGTTCTTAAAACTTTATTAGTGCTAAAGCAGGCTATTATAATAATTTGCTGGGCATAAAGAACTTAATTGGTTAGCTAGGCGATTCTTAGAAGATATATATTAGACTTAAGGCTATTAGCATTTTGATGTATATATCTTTGCGAGAATCTTGTGATATAGTGGAGAGGATACTCTTAGATAAGTCCTGTTTGATCTTTTTGCTGGCTGCTATTGTTTTGAGGGTATATGCTAGTGAGAAATAGAAAATGAGAAAAAGCTTAGAAAGTTCTAGCTTAACAGATAAGAAAAGGATAGCTTGGAAAAATAAGCAGCTGTTATTAAGTAGAACTTTATTAGTAGCTGTTCTAGTGATAAGAGGTAAGTATCTACTGAAATTAAGGTAGCTTATAGTGTAGGGCTGCCTTTCTTGCCTAATTATAGAGGTATTGCAAGGCATTACGGCAAATAGTGGATAATAAATAATCCTAGATAGCGGCTAATATTGTGTTTCTATTAGTAAGCCTGGAAGCTAATCTTTGATGCACTATGTATGAGTGAAAAACTGCTTAAAGAAAGTAACTTCTTTCTACTAAGGTGGGATGCAAAATATGTCGTTTAATATTAATCCATAAGAGGGCTTCTAAGCTAAAATACGCTAGCAGCTAAATCCCTTCTGTTAGCGTAGTGACATTAGCTGCAGAGATAATACTAAGCTAGAAGCTCTGTAATATACTAGTGCAATTAAAGCTAGGTAAGAATTTAATTAAGTCTCTTTCCTATCCTGCTGGTGTTATTCTTAGAAACTAAGCTTTGTGATATAGTCCTAAGATTATTACTGCTAGTACTTAAACTAGCGAATGCCTTAGTTATGCTTTAATACCTAGAAGTAGTATAGTGCCTTAATATAGCTGTTATGTCACTACGTCTAGCATAGCTACTGCTTCTACTTATGCTTTCACTTTAGAAGTAATAACTATAACTAAGCTTAATGTTGAGGTTGTTGGTGCCCCTTTAGACCTTTGGAGTATAGCTTACTAGGAGGTTATATAGAGTATAGGTGAGGATGTAGATGTTGCTATTCTGATGGGGGGAAATATCGCCCAGCTGTTTAAAGAGCTTGAAAGGGTTAATAAAGACGCAACCGATAAATCCGTTTTTCTGCGGGGAGTGAGATATTTACGTTCTATATAAGTCCTATTAGAACGATTCAAGCTGGCTTTAGACTTGATAGCACCTCTGATAGCCCTTAAGCCTACTACTTTAACTGTCTTTGGAGTTATTAGAGGTGTTATAGCAGTGAGTATTACTGTAAATCCTATATCCTAGAGCTTTTGATATATTTAGGCTGATTAACTTATATATAGTTAGCTATTAGTATTTCTATTGCTAATCTTAAGTTTGCGAAAAAGATTAGAGAAATGTTAGAGCAAATATCTTATATAGATGACTGTGATACCTTTGGATAAAAGGAAGATAGAGCAGATATCTATAAAGTATGGTCTTAGTTAGTTCCTCATTCCTAGCAAAAATGTTTGCTGATACTTTACAGGCACTTATATCAGTTTACTAGAAACTTCTCGAATTCTATATATCTGTATATGAGCTATTATTAAAGAGAAGGACTAGATTTGTTTTAGCTGTGATATCAGATATAGGCATACTACTAGATATTATTAAAGACTTTCTGAAATAAAGCGAACACCTTTGAAGAATTGTGGAGAAAGCTACGCTTGATATTGTCTAGGATATCAAAACTATGCTTTATGACGAGAAAAGTGCGTCTTCTTACCTATTTTAATATAGTCTTAGGACTGCTAGTTTGCTTTTACTAATTCAGCTTAGTATCTTAATAGTTAGGCTGTAATAAGCTGCCTTAGCAGAGTTAACACTATGCTGATCTATAAGCCCTCTAAGCTAAAGCAGTATGTGAGTTTATATTAGAAAAGCAGAAGTTTAAGAATTAGTATTAAGCGTTTAATTCTCAGCAGTTAGCTATTTTTAGAGATATAAGAAGTAGTAAAAGCGTCACTATAAGCTTCCTAGTTGATAAACTGTGTTAGTTAAGAAGTCTTCAGCTGCTATAGCTTATAATATTATACTATTACTGCTAGAATGATAAGACTAGGTATGCCTTATATATATTCTCAACTTTAATCCTGTTACTTCTCGAGCAGTGTATTGGGTTGAAAAAAGACTTTTTTGACTGGTATAAAAGAGACCTACTTGTTGGGAATTTTGAGCTTTCGATAAGTATCTAGAAGCTGGTTGGGTTTTTTTAGAGGATAGTTGAAGACCTTGATCGACTGCTTTACCTAGTGCTTAATAGTTTGGATGAGTGCGACATGGAGTCCTGGGGTATCCTCCTAATATTGATATAAAGATTATCATAAAAGACTATAGGGCTGAAGGTTATTATATCTTCTCGTCCTTGGAAGGATATACTTAATTAATTGAATAGTATCCCTAGGATTAAAGTTGGTATTAACTTAGAAAGAGATAGGATAATTGCTGAGAGAATTATTAAAATAAAGCTTACCCCTCTTGCTGTAGATGTAAAAAAGCTTATTGTGGAATAACTATTAAGCTGTGCGTAGGGAAGTGCTATATAGATGAAACTGTTAGTTAAAGTTATTACTGCATATAAGATTAGGGTGCTTGGTTGTATTAAGAAATTTTTAGATAATATAGTATAACTACGAAAGCTTTGTGAATTATATGCTGCCTTATTCCTCTAATGTGTAGGAGAGGAGCTAGAGGCCTAGAATATAGTAGCTATAGCGCTGGAAATTTTAGGAGCAGCTAGAAGGCGCTTTAGTATTCTCAAACTTGCTTAGGCGGTTGTAGTAAGTATAGTTAATCTAGATGTGATAAGCGTCGCTAAGATTGCTGAGTTAGTGGATGATTAAGGCGTTATAGCCCTTATTTAGCTGTTTGTTAGTAGTGTTGATTTTAATGATCTTAAGAAACGCTAGGTTGTTGTTGTCTACTAATCAGCTAAGGAATTTATTATAAACAGACTAGCTCTTATTTAATTAGGATCTTAGTATGCTGAGAGATACCCCACAAGTAGAGGAAGATTAACTGCTCTATCTACGCAATTAAGACTGGAGAACAATATCTTCAACATCTGTGTCCGATACCTACTTCTTGACGAAATCGATAACATTCCTCTGTTTTCTGAAGAGCAGATCGCTATAAATAAGTTACCTCAAAACTTAGATCTATTTAGCGACCAAAATGACGCTACTGCCTATACTGCTGACTGCTTGTGGGAGAGTTGGGAGGAGGGAATGATCTGATATGACCTAGCAGATTGAGGACTAGGCGAACTCTTTGTTTATGCCTTATGCTACTAGATAACTTATTTTAATTTAGTTATAGCAGAGCATTTTCCCAACTTAAAAGGGATTAAAAGGTTATATTAAGCTGGTTCGACTAAGCTATATAACTAGACTAGCTAGAACAGTTAACTGGATTATGTACTTCAGGCATGATTTGGATTTGATGGTAGTCTATATGATCCTCTAAGTATTATATCGCTATATAGGTTAAAAGAGCTTCTGTTGAAGATGCTTGAAGTATTAGACTTTAAGTCTTCTGAGTTCTTATGTGATATAGCTTTTCTTGCTGTTGACTAAGTTCTTTAATAGGGCGATTTATGCAGACTTTAACTGTTGTTTTTTAGACGTGGAACTGGACGTTATCTTTAGAATCCTGACTTTTTCTGGCGCGTTATCGACGTCTGGCGCTTCTCCTGCAATAATGACTGTTGGGATTGGGATGCTGCATTTAGTATTGTTAATGATATCCCTGATATTTTAGTTATAAAGGGATAGGGTAATAAGCTATTCTGCCTAGCTGTAAGCTAAAGCTATCTACTAGTTATTAAAAGATTAATAGAGATTGCCTAATATAATGCTAGTCTTAGGAAGGAACTACTGCGCAGACCTTAGCAGCAGCTAAGAAGCTTAGCTAATTAAGTCTATTAGTCGATTAGAGAGGCTATCTTAAGCAGCTATTTAGGCGTTATTAAGTACTTACTATAATAAGACGGTATTAAAGCATATCTCTACTATTATAATGCAAATAGTGAGAATGTCCTATATCTAGCGTCTGTGTAATGCGACCCTGCCATGTTCTAGGTTTTAGCGCCTAATTTCCTAGATAGCCTATTCTAAAAAGATCGGCAGGGAAGAACTGTGTTAATAAGAGTTGTTAAAAATTCCTCCACGTTGTAAGGCTGAATAGAGTTAGCGAAAACACTTATATCTTTGAGTACGACCTATGGGATTGCGTGGTTTATATAGAATAATTAAGAGGCGTTGTAGATGGCTGAGAGTATGTGTGATGAGGTAATGTGTAATCTGTTATAAGGGCTTGATTCATAACTATTGTAGAATAGTTGAAGTGGGTAAATTTCTATTGGCTGATAAAACGTAAGAGTAGTATGATTCTGTAAGTGGTGCCTGGAATTACAGCTATAAGGCTGAGAGCAATTTATTGACTTATGTGTAGATTAGTGAAGGGGAGGTAAGTAAGTGACTAGCTGTTAAAATTTATATTAACTGTAGCCTAGCTGACCTGTTACCTAACTAGATCCCTATCCTAAATCGATTGCATTATGCCTATTAAGCTATAAGGGGATGGGGAGCTGTGGAAGATATGTATTACTGCACTGTAAGGTAGGTACCCTGATATGCTAAAATCTGGGTTGAGTACCCACTCTATGTATTTGCTTGCTATAGTATTATGATACGTCTACAATTGCTAGTACAGAGGGTAGGTTCCCCTTATATTATCTGCTACTCTATAAGAGCTATATTAGGAGTTCTTAAGCCTCTTTTCTAAGATCTCTTAGAATTAAGGGCTATTAGGTTCACTCAGAGCTGCTCCAAATAAGACGAAATTTATCACTAATAATATATTAGGTCTGCACTAAAGAATATATATCTAACATAGCGTAAATTTATACTACTGCAGAATAGTCCTATACTATTAGTCTATTATAGCTCTGTTTATATGTCCTAAATACTAAGAGCTTTATAACCTAAGCTAACTACCTCCTTATGACTGTTAGTGTTATTTTAGTCTTAATTAAATAAAGCAGAAATATTAAGACTTATATCCTTTAGCGCACCCCTTAGTCTAGCGCCTCTCTGATAGACTTTAGAAGCATATTAGCTATAGCTTATTTCCACTCCCTAATAAATACTTCTACTTACTCTTTTATCCTAAACTTCTTATAGTAAGTACTAGGGGTTTTATATAGTTAAGATAGCGCCTATATTTAGCTACTAATTCTAGTTAGGATTAAATCTTTATGCTATAACTATCAGGTTAAAGTTAAAGATTATACTATAAATATTAATATATTCTAAGGTTTCTATTATTTATAACAGTATAATAGCTGTTAGATCTCCTATTAGGAGTTAATAGCTTATCGCCTTCCTTAATAACTCTTTTCAGAGTAACGCTTCCCTAATCCTTTATATAGTTTAACGCCTTCTAAAAGTTACTAAAATATTTAAACTTAGCAGTGCTATATCTTATTATCTATAGGTATATATTAGCCCTAACTATATTAGTCTCACTTAGTTTATAAGAAGTAGAAATTATACTAAGATAAGTAGAATATAGGCTTATTAATATACCTTTTATATATAGTGTAAAACTCTATAGCTTTACTTTTACGTAGGGCTATAATATATAATATCTAGGAGGTAAGGTGTGAGGGATTATAGCAAGTAAATCTTCTCTATATTAATACAAATAATCTTTATTAAGATATTATTTCTCTATTTAGTTATGAGGCCTAATTAGTATATTAGCTTATATCTTCTTAGTAAAAAGGATAATCTTACCTCTATTTGATATATTATGAAGATCTAATATTAAGTCTTAAAGAAGTATTAAGGTTATATTATACACTTTAGTATTACTAGTAATATAGATAACTATACCTTTTAGTGCTTCTATCTTAAGTATTATAGTTAATACTTAGTTTATATTTTTATGCGTTAAAGCGAGGAGGGTAATAGAATTAAGAAATTTTCTTTTAAATAGTACTTCTTAAGACCTATCTATATTATAAGGATAATAGTTAAGGCTATATATTATTAAGCTACCTCTTATAAGGTTAAGCTTATAGAGAAGTATAGCATCTTAGATAAAATGTTTCTATACTTTACTAGTAATCTTAAGAGTTATTATTACTTATGAAGTTATAGGTAGGATTATACAGCTAGCAAAACGAACATTTATAAGCTTAATAATAGAAAGTCTAAATTGCAGCTCTATATGCCTCTATTTTAGGCCTCACCTATTAAAATTATTTTTATATACTAATAGATAACTATAAATAAAGTTCTCTATTATATATATTATTATGCTGAGATTTAGTGCTTAAGGAGGATACCTATAGTTATTTTATATATTATTAGCTACTCCTTACACTTACATACAGCTTAATAGAAAGCTTTTAGGCTATATTTATATATAGTAGTGAATATTAGCGTCTAGTATATAGCTTTACCTTAGTGAAGGGAATTATCTAAGGTATATTATAGATACTTTAATATTATGCTATTACTTTATATAACCTTCCTAGATTATTAGATTAATACTATAAAGTATATAAAGCTTAGCAGGGATTATAGTTCTTTAATTAACTAGGAAGGGTACTACTAACTTTTGCAAATAGGCTGATTATAGGAAAGTTACTTAAGGTTTTTTTTAAGAGTGGAGCACTACTTATTATGTATCTAGATAT
Source organism: Colletotrichum sp. SAR11_240 (assembly GCA_025328625.1). Classification (NCBI taxonomy): domain Eukaryota; kingdom Fungi; phylum Ascomycota; class Sordariomycetes; order Glomerellales; family Glomerellaceae; genus Colletotrichum; species Colletotrichum sp. SAR11_240. The sequence goes on from JAKMXA010000269.1 coordinate 7,261, forward strand.
ATAAGGGGTGCTTACTATATAGAGTAGTAATAGGTAATAGATTAAAAATAAGGCGGATAGTATAAGTAATAAGTAATATATAGTAAAGAAGAGCGTAGGCTAGCAGGGAGTTACCTTATGAAAATTACCTATCTTAAGCCTATTTAGCACTGTACGCTTTGCGGGGTTAATGGAGATGACTTCCCATCAGAACAAGGCGAATGAAGCTGCTGTTGAGAGGGGTGCAATGGAGAGGTACGCACCAGTCGCTTCAGACTTGAACGTCCGCTCGGCGGTTTAAGTCTCTACCGAGCGGCACGTTTGCTGCGTTTGCGTTTCCAAGGCTTGCTAAGGCTTGGGATGGGGACTTTCTCCTTTAGAACGAAACAAAGAGCGAGAGGAGATAAGTATTCAGGTTGCATACGCAGCGTTTTGAAGGGCTGGTGCGTATCCAGTCGAAGCCTCATGTCCGGCCAGTCTTTGTACATGCCCATGCGCACGCCTGCAGGCGACTGCATGCTCGATCCTGGTGCAGAACAGAAGTCGCATTCGATGGGCTGGCTGATTGTCTGGTGACTCCTGATATTTGTGGGCGAAGCGTAAAAGCCTTAGCACGGGGCGGTCCCGACGTAGAAAGAAAATTTGGTGTCGCCTCGTACAGTACCTTAAAGTGCTTGCTGTGACACCTCTCCATGAGATGAAAGTGGGACCTTTGAGTCAGGGGTAAGTCCCAGACTCAACGTACGATTCCAGTCATCGCCCTAAGTTATCGACCAAACCCAAGCTACGGTCACAGCGATGAACAACACGGCTGTCGGGAGTCAGAACGACTTAAGAGCAGTAGACATCACTGTCAATAGCATTCAAGGTGCCATGACGGCAGATAGCGATACGATCAACACCATCTGGAATGTTTTGGCAGCTGTCTTCCTCATTATCGCTAAAAATAAGGACATCGCGGCAGATCTCGCCTATTTCCTAAAAAGTTCCAACATCCAAAATGATTCCCGTTCAAGATCCTCTCGGTTTCGATCGTCCACTTCGGCTTTTCTGAGACGCTGAAGCGACTTCTCGATCTTCTTCTGGCAGCACTCAATCGATGTCGACCTGAGCCGTCTCCACATCTGGGGTGAGTAGTGGTACGTAACGCCGACCGCGTATGTCGTGAAGACGCTGAGAGCCTCCCAGCGATGACAATTCTGCCACAAGAGGTAGCTGCTGCTTTTAAACACGTCAGAGAACGTCCCCGAATTTCTAATACAAAAGGCTAGGAAGATTGGGTAAGATGGACTCAGACTCACACCACGCTCGCGGAAACCGACCATGCAGAGATAGGGAAGAGCGACCAAGCAAAGGGAGGAAGCTCAAATCTTCTTGGTGAATAAGAAGATCTTTCTTTGAGAAACTCGAGGGTTTCATGCATGGCTAGCAGATCACGCACAGCGCTGTCGTGCGAGATCTTAAGCCGCCATTCCTCTCTCGTCTTCCCTGAAGCATGCGAATCCGAAGTCCGTGCAACCACGTCTATAATCAATGTCAATTAGCGCCCCTCTTTGGCCAGTATCATTTGAGCGTACCCGTAGCAATGTTTTTATCGTCAAATTCATTGATCTCGTGCACATGCCTGGAGCGTTGCGCGTGCACCAACTCTGAGTAGTCCAAATACTGTTTCAGATACGTATCCGCAAAGCGACGGTGAACTTCGAAGTCATCCCACATCTCGCGATCAATCTCGTTCTCAGTTTGACACTGTGAGAGGATGACCTCCAGCCGAGGAGAAAGCTGGCCGCTCTGGCGACCAAGAACTGGGGTCGAGTCTGAAGCGGTTGGGTTCGGGAGTTGTTCGTACTGACTGAACAGAGCTATGCTCTCCGCTGAGTCTACAGAGTTGTCAGGCGACATCTTTTCGGAAGTCGAAAGGAAAGAGGAGAGCAAAAGAAGGAAGAGCAAAAGACGGGAGAGCAAAAGACGGGAGGAATTTGGGCTGGGGAGACGGGAAGATTCTGATGAGAGAGGTGCGGCAAGCTACGGCATACAATATTTATGGCCGAATCCCTCTGGCCAGCCTGATATGCGACTGTCCTGCGGGGAACTTTTATCTCGGGTTGAAATGGGAGATCACTACTTTATCCATTTGTTGGGAATGCACGTCCCCAACACGTCACGTTGCCTGGTTGGTTGGTACGGTCGCACATACTTGGGGGTCAAGTATGTCGTCGCACTCCGACACGCACTTCTGCCTGACAATTGCCCAAAGTTGCCTTGTTTTGTCCAAAGGTTGCCTCGAAGCTACCCAACCGAGGTCTCGAACCGAGAGATGGAGGATAGTGTTGGTTCCAGCAGATGGTCCGCCATCCCCGCGGCGCTCCTATAAGGCTCAGTTCGAGGATCACTCTAGCCTCCCAGACTCGGTTAAAGAAAAAGCAAGAATCTCTCCAAATCTATCTTCTTTCCTTGCGGTATCTTTGCGTTGAAATAACTATTCTTTCACTTTCCACGAACCGTACTACTAGTGATGAACAGCTCGCCCAGCCAGGCGAGCATTGCGCCAGGGCAGCCTCCACCCTACAAGGAGGTTGAAGCTGAGATTTCGGATCCATTGGAGCGTCCCTCAGCCCTTACTGTTCAATTACAAGTATGGCATCACAGGAGCGAAGGGAGAAGCCCTGCGAACAACGACAAATTCGCCGCCCTCTTCCGCAACCTCCAAAACTGGGAAGTGGTTCCGTTAGAAGTTGACGGAGTCACGGGCCTGAGCGCCCACGACCAATATGTTCCAGTCGAGGTAGGTGAAAGCCGGCGTCTCGAGCCTCTTCAGTTTTCTATCCGCTCGTTTTCCAGGGACCGCAGAAAAGCTTACCCTCACTGTCCATAGGTGCGATTCCGCCACCAAGTTTGGGCCTATGATGACCCCGGAGAATATCCTATGGCCGATGTCCGAGAGCTCTTCTACAAGGTGTCACCACAGTTCATCTACCAATTCTTCATTGGAATCAGGAGTGCGCCTCACAACTTGAACATCTTTCCGGTTGATGTCCCGGACGAGTTTATGTCACGGTACACACATGCCTACAACCTGAATCAATTTAGCATCCAAGTCAACGCATTTTTCGTCCCGAGCCCGGCAAGGACGAACAATGTACAGTCCTGGTGGGTAAACTCTTGTCGTCGTTTCTTTTTTGTCCAATTCCCGAGCTATATACTAAATGGGCCCATTGTCAGGCTGAGGGATGCTGTCAACACCACCGCTGATGTCTTGGAGATCCTGGCTGCAATCGTCGCCGTATATCTCGACTACCAGCACAACCAAGAGCGGACTGATGAAGAGAATCGGACTCGTTTTCAAGGCCGGGGCCATAACGTCCGCATTTGGAACGTGGATGTGCCACATTGGCTCCCCGAGTTGCAAGCAGTGTTTCACCAGGTAGGTGCCTTTCCAATATGGCTGTTCCACTTTGAACAACCCAAACAATGCAATCCTGGGCTTTGTAGCCCCAACTCTAACTCCGTATCGGGATAAAGGTCCGTCAACTTAGCAGTCATCACGCCACCCAGCCAGCATCCAAGGTTGAGAATGTGCAGGCAGCATTGAATGGCGCTGCCAAACCCTTACTGCAATATCTGCGCCTTACAACCCGCATGGAGAGCAGACTAAGAAAGCTTGAGGACACCCAGAGTAAGTTGCCCCTCCTAATCCCCGTCATGATTTACTTTTCTTGGCTCCTTCATCGATCAGTCTATCTACTGTTCCCGATTTAAGACACTAAAACAAATCAGCTCTCTCCAACCAAGATCTCTACGAGCTTGTACACGATTCCCATAACGCGACACTCCATTTTTCTACCCTAAAGGGCGTAGTGCGACCTATAGTCGAACTCCTCAGAGAAGACTATAGTGAAATGATAGAGAGTTATAAGAGCACCAGAACCCAGTGTGCTGCCGGAGGCGCCGTGATCGGTGCTGTCGCTGCGGCTGCTGCTGTCCTTTTCCTCATCAACCCAGCTGGCTTAGCCCTAGCCAGTGCTTACGGGGTCTGTGGAGGCGCCGCAGGGGGTGTAGTAGGGGGTGTAGTAGGGGGTGTGGTGCACAGCATGGCGAATTCAGAAGGCAAGAAAGCCTTCGACCAGAAGGATGGCGTCGACGAGCGTAAGACTTCCCTGCCATTCCTATTTTCTTTCTTGACGGCCTCGGTGAGTTAGATTATGTCAACAACCCCGAAGTCAGTGTACTCGTCTTTACTGCTATGATTGTAACTCAATTGGTCATGAATAAGAAACATAAAACTGACACGCATCCGCAGTTAACCTCGCCGTAAAGCAGTTAGATATGTGTGCCAATCAAGCCCACGAAGCAATTGCGATGGTGTTTAGTGCTCAGGTCATGCATTTGCGGCTAGACGAAAGTTTACCAGAACATCAGAAGAAGGCTATTTTAGCGTCGCTCGGCGTTGATGTGGATGCCTTATCTGAACCTGTCTACAGCGAAGAGATCATCAGTGACCGGTTGAGACGGTTTCGCGAGAACAACAGAAATCTGCACACCAGGCTAGATATAGTCTTAAAAGATGCAAACTTCGAGCTTGGAACCACCGAGTACGCTGTGTAACGAGGGAGACGTTGGGGCTGGTTCTGTGTGTCGTTTCGGATCCCAAATGCGACGAGAGTTGGGCTGTGGGATTCTTCATGTTTCTTTCTCTTATCTATTGGATTAGTCTTCCCAAACGCATCCCACTAAAGAGATTGCCTATAATTTACGCTGTGGTGACGCTAGAAGAGAATCTGAAGTTTCAAAACAACACGTTTCCGGTCATGCAAAAACTCCTGAGGAAATCTGATTTCGTCTGTTTACGACACAACTGCCGCACTGCTTCCCCTGAGCCAACGCCCCCATGACACTGGAGTTACTATCAATCCCCTTGAGACCAGCAATTTCACCCATCAGAAAACCTCAAATTTTATCTCATCGTATATGTGCCGTTGATCGGAAGTCCGGGACCCCACATCCCCACTACGGCTCCGCAACCGCTTCGGCAGCCGCGTACACGCCCCATATCAACGGTAGCCCGAAAGCCAGGACGCCGCTTTTGCCGGCCGGGCTAAAACTCCGGCTTTCCCCGAGTTTGAGCTCTGACTCCCGTCTGCTTGTGTTGAGCCTCGAATCTTGTCGGCGGTTGGGGGTCGGCAAAGAGTGTCGTCACACGTGACCGTACTGCTAACCTTGGAGAAGGTTCTAAGAGAAAACTCAAACTTCCTCTAGCCTGTTACTGCCACACTGACGATGAAATGGAGACAAAGTGTCTGACATAGAACTGAGCTAAATTTGTTGAATTAAAGAGCTGTACTGAAAACTGCAGCCGTCCTTAATCACAGCTCCCGGTCCATGTCATGCACCGCCAAAACCACCTGTCTTAATAACCAAAATAGGTATCATTTTATAGTTTAAGCTATATCTCTTCTTATGAATGGTCGGATATGCGAAGACTATATACAGGAGAATCATAGGACAAGTGGTATCTCTTGAGCTTTGGTCTATCATGCTGTGTTGTGTGTGCGAGGTTCTCTCATATCTTCCTCGCAATGTTCTAGGGGCTCCCCCGTTATTCAGGTGGTACACCAATGCCTTATTTACTCCTCCTTGTCTCCAGCTCTACTCAGTGCATTATTATACGAGTGACTGATTGAGAATATGAAGATGTACCTGAAAGAGATGGTAGTGTTCCTGCTCGACAAGTTTCAAATATTGATGACAATCTCTGCTATCAGCAGGACTCTGAGGGGGGCTGGCTGGACGAAGAAAGCGGCGCGACGTATCGCTCGGGAACGGAACGCAGGCTTGCGTGACTAATACCTACATAAGCCGTTGGCTTATCGGTGGTACTAACTAGTCTACGTTAATAAATTGGGTTGTGATAGGTATTGCGGTTTTCGATGCACCGGTTGGCCTCCTCTGGGGTCGACTCCTACGCAGACTGCGAAGTTCTATCGTGGTCAGCGGTACTAAGTCCTTCCGGCGTATACACAACAAGGTGTTCTATTTTCGCAACTGTTACACCGCCATGCCGATGGTGATGCGTCTGGGTTCGTCGAGGCTTTGCTTCTGCACTGCGGGCGGTTCCGAGAGCCAAATTTGGTGCTTGCTACGAAAGCAGCAGACGAAACCAAGGCGGGATTCATACGTAGCATCACTAAAGCTTAGCTAAGAACAAAGCCATTTACTACGTAAGCAACCCAGAGTGCCTGATTGAGAACATCAATAATGGGACGTCCGCGGACACCCCTGGGAAACCCTGGGATCCTAGGACACACCTAGGACATCCATGAACACGCCAAGGATGTCCCAGGACAAGGGCGGCGATCCTGGGACTCGCCTAGGACGTCCATAACCATAGTCGTAGGACACATCTAGGACGTCCTGGGAAACGTTTAGAGAGTCATAGGACCCACCTAGGACGTCCATAGATACTTCTGGGACGTCCTAGGACTAGGGCAATAGCCTTAGAAATTACCTAAGACATCTAAGAATAATAGTGATAGACTAAGTTAGTTCCCACTTTATCTTCTATAAAGAGATAATCTATTAATCCTAATATATATTATATAGATTACTAAAGCTTATAATTTATATAAAGTTACTATACTTATATCTAAAATATTAAGATATATTTATAGTAAATATATTACACTAAGTAAATTAGATTAAGCTATCTTATATCTTAACCTTACTATTTATACTAATAGTAGTTCTCTATTATATTATTATAATATACTTTAAAATATAACTTATAATAGATTTTAGTTTTATAATAAAACTATTTTTCCCTTAATATACTAATAATCCTAGCTTTTTAAGCGCTATATACTTTCTCTTTTTGCTTTAAATATTAGAATTAAGTAAGCTAAGTAGAAGGTAATAGCTAAGTTTTACCTACTTAAAATCTACTACTATAATATTACTACTTACTATATCACATAAGATATTATATAGCTCTATATTATAGTAAAGAACACCTAACTTATGCATTTTCTTATATACTTAGGTAACTATATTAATATTAGCTTTAGTAGCTTAGTTAGTAGTATTAAATAAAGATATATTAGCCTAGCTAAAGAATAAGATATACTTATATATACTGCTATTATAATATAACAGTAGCATTAGGTCTACCTATCCTAAGTAAATAGGAATATATTTTCCCTAAATTAAGTTAAGTTAATTATATATATTATTCTTATAGTATAAGTAGGCTAGATTAAATATCTTAATACCTTTAATAATAAGAGTATAGCTATAATAGGATAGCTTAATCTTAAAGAGTAAGCTAATTAAGCTAGAGAGGTAAAGAGGTATAATATTAATATTAAGATTATAATCCTTAATAAGTTAAGTATAGATAAGTTAAAAGAAGTCTAATTAGTTAAAGTACTACTATTTATAATCCTAAGAATTTAAGTAATATCTATCTATCTACCTACTACTTATAAGTCTAAATAAGTATTATATAGTATAAAAAAGATAATCCTTAATATTTTACTATTTACCTTAGTTATATTATTAATCTCTCTTACTTTTTTATACCTCTATTCTTACTAACCTTATTATTATTAATATAGTAATAGCTTTCTCTTAAGTATAAAGTAATTATAATAAGGTAAGTAATAGAGGTATATCTTCTCTATTATTACTACTATTATCTTAATACCTTATATTACTATTAGATTGCTTATAGTGAGACCTTATCTAGATTAGTAAGCACTTAAACCTTTACTAATATTAAAACTTATATAGAGAGAGGTATACTTCCTTACCTTTATATATTATTTTAAGTATATTCCTTAATATATTATTATACTCTATAGCCTAAATATTAAGAGCTATAGTTACATTATACTATAATAATAGGGGTAGTTTAGTATAGAAGGCCTATAGGATAAAAGTAAATACTTATATAATAGCTATACTATAAGGACTATTCTTACTATTAAGTATATCTAGATTAAGTATATATATAGAATAGTATATAATAGTAGGATTATTTAGAATATATAGAAAAATAAATACCTCTTTTATATATATATATCTATATTAAATACTTTTGCTGATTATATATAAGAAGAGCTAAGTTATAATAGTAGTAATAAGCAATCTTAATATAAATATAAACCTTTTACTATCCTTATTTATTATATTATATTTTAGCTATATCTTAGACTTTAGATTAGTAATAACCTTATTATATTATAACTTATATAGTGCTTTATACTTAATTACTAAGGTTAAAATATTTTAGCTATTAGAGGTATAATATATATAGAACTAATTAGCCTAATTACTCTTCCCTTTTACTTTATATTAAAGCTTATAGTTAGATAGTTTAAAAGCTATTACTATAAAGTTATTATTATCCTACTTAATAGATATTTACTCTATAGCTTTAGGAAGGGCTTTATCTATCTATCTAAGGTTTATATAGCTCTTAAACGTTATAATCCCTTATAAGCCTATTTTTTATTAGAGTTACTTATTACTATATACCTTTTTAACTAGCTTTTAGACTATATTCTTAACTATATTATACTAGAAGTTATAGAGATTAAGCTTACTGCTAATAGGTCTAATAAGAGATATAATATATTTTAATTAATATAGAGATAGAAATATAGCTTCTAAAGAAAATAAATTAAAGTTCTAAAGTTAATCTTATATCTCCTCTTATTTTTTCGCAAAGTTATCCTATAAAATAATTGATTAAGGGAAAATCTAGCTAGTTAAGTTAGTTATTTCGCCTTATATAGTTAAGGTGTAATTAGTCTCTACTTAGATAGTAAGGTTGAGTGAGTAGTAATATTTAAGATATTTCTAGAGTGTTTATAGTTATAAGGTTTTTATAAGTTCTTTAGCCTCCTTTTATTAGCGCTATTCCTCCTCTTATTAATACTATTCCTCTTTTTATTAGTACTATTTTTCCTCTTATTACTATTATTTATCTAAAGTATAACCTTCTACTTATTTATATTATACTTACTCTTTCTGAAGTTTTTATTATAAAAATATAATCTTATCTTCTATTATAGTAAGAGCGATATATAATAGGGAAAAAAGAAATAAAAAATATTAAGCTTTAATACCTATAAAATTAAGGTGTTTATTATAGTCTATTAATATGCTATATAATCTATATTACCCTAATAATAATTGCGCTAAGGATTTAAGATTAGCGTAGTAGTAGTAGGTTTGCTAGTCTTCTTATTAGCTTCTTAGCATAAAGTTAGGCTAGTGTTATAGGTTATAAGGCTAAGCTCTGCTATAGGTCCTATAGGGATCTCTATAATTACTTTTATTATCTAGATCAACCTTATAATAAACCTACTTATAACCTTTATATAAGGCTGATAGGTATAGCAGCTCTTCTTTTCCACCTTAAATTTCTAGCTCTATTTTAACACCTGCCTACTTTTTAAGTTAGTATATAATCCGCTTAATATAAGACTTCTTATTAATTATTAGTAGTACTAGAACCTTAACAGTCTCTATAGGATGCTGTGCGTTAGTTATAGCAGGCGGTAGTAACCTTCTAGTTAGAATAAGCGATATAACAGTAAGAGGTAAGGTAAGCAGTAGATAAGAAAAAATCTAGAAGGAGAAGAGTAGTAGTAAATATAAAGCAAATTATAAATATAGAATGAATATAGAATAAGTCTGTTTTATTTACCTCTTTCCTAACTTCTTATCTTACTTCCCTATAATTGCCTAATGTTGAATAATACCTTATTTGCTTTGCTGTAGTTTATTAGTAATCTATAATAACTCTTTTTTCTCTTAAACCTATATATATAGTCTTAATTCGTCTAAAGGTGTTTAGTAGTGTTGCTAACGCCTTCTACTATTTTTTTTAGTAGCATTAGGGCTATTACTATGATTAGAGCTTATACTTAAGCTATTGCTGTTGCTCTTATTCTTAGAGCTGTTATCTGAGCTTTTGTTATTTATAACTGTTTTAGGCTTTAATATCTCGATAGGTGTACCTATTATATACTCCTGATTTATTATATAGTAGTTATTGCTCTTTTTTATGCTATTTATGTCGTGTGGAAGCCTCTTTTTGGTATAATCCCTGATGAATCTGAGGAGTAGCTTAAATAGGTTTACTTCTATTTTACTGCTAGATAACTTAGCCTTCCTTTTAGTTATTCTCTATATTATGTTGCTTATCTATAGTAAGTATTTTGTAGAAAAGCTATAGGTATGATATATGCTTGCGGATATATTTGTTATGGTATCGATAGGTAGGAAAGGAACTTGCCTAGGCTTTTAGGTATTAGGTTTGGTTGTAGAGTGGCTGTGGGGAGGTGAACTGACTTTAGGCGTTATTGATGTTTGATCTTGTTGTCTTGCTATTGGTTTGCCCTGTGATCTAGAGGAGCGCTTAAGCTGTCTGTTGTACTGGGCTATGAGGCCTCTCTCGCCTGGCTTGCTTTCTGAGACTTAAGATGGTAGTAGGCGTAGAGTCCTAGTAGATAGAACTGATGATGTTAACGTGCTGACTGCATCTTTTAATCTTTTTCGTTTTCATTTAGATAAGTGATAGTTATGGGTCCTGTAGTATTTATTAATTGCCTTACGCCTTTGTTTTATTTAGGTAGCAGTAGTATTACTGCCTAGCTGTGAGACTGAGATATAATCTGGAGCTGGAGTGGGAAGCGCTAAACTATCTGTTTGTTGCTTTTCTACTATGTCTAAGGGAGTGGCGGCTGTATTAATTGATAAACTAGTGATAGGAATTGTTGCGCATGATGTGATACCTGTAGAGTTAGTTGCTGTGGAGCTGCTGGTTGAGAGGGCGTGTAGTATGGTAATCCCTGATAAGTCTCGATTTGTGAATTTAGGTGTTAGAGCTACTGAGTCTATAGAATAACTCTTACTATTATTATTGTTATAATTAGAGGTCTTGCTGTTACTGTTGGCTGAGGCTTTATTATAGCTATTATAGGTATTACTACTATTGCTCTTCTCTTTATCTTAAGTAAGGTCTGAATACTTATATTAATCTTAAATGTATCTAATTTACTTTCTGATTACTAACTTGCGTTTATGTTGCTTGTATGCTGACTTGATGGGTGAAGCTGCCTAACTGAATTTCTAGCTATATAAGGAGCTGGTAGCAGTTAGCTTTATGTAGAAGGATTTGCTACTTTCTAGTAGTTTGGTTCTGCAAAAGGCTGAGCAGGTATTAGGGCGTAAGGTAATTAGGACCCTAAAGATTTGAGATTATCTGCTGATGTGGTATTTGTGATTTCTGCTGTGATATTATTGATCTTAGACATTGGGGTAAAAGGTACTGTTGTGTGTTTAAGCTTGGCTAGCGTGTTACTGTTGTATAACTTAGCTAGCGTAAAGGACTTAATAAGATTGAGACTTTGATTGTTAACACTAGCAAAAATGGTGGTAAGACTACCTGCTTATTGTAAGTTAATGCTTATTGGGACTTACTGTGGGTATACCTGATTTGTAGCTTGACTACTTAGTTTTTGTTAAAAATGGAGGCTGAACGTCTTGCTCTAGTGATGTTGCGACTGCTGTTGATGAGCTTGTTGATATTTGCAGTTGTTTTTGCTGCTTCTCGCGCTGGCATAGACGCTTCTGTTGGTTGCGCTGCTTCTGTTTACGCTCCTTTTCTTGGTAAAGCTTTGCAAAGGATTGCATGTTATACGTTCTTTTGAAATGTGGCTGGGCTATCTTTGGCGAAGGAGTAAAAATAGTAGTAAATTGGTTGAGCATAAGCGTCTGAGTATAGTTAGCTGTTGTATTTGTGGACGAAAGAGGGCTTTATATAGATTTCTAATGATGCTAAAGACCCTGTTAGTGCACTTAACAGTCGGACTAAAACATCCTACTAACCTATGAAGGAGCCAGAAGTTTCTAGCGTTGCAGCCTAAACCTCGCCTTGAAGCCTTTCGCTTTATACGGGCGCTTCTGCTATGTGGATCCTGACGCTAATAGTATATTATTTTGTGTCTGTGTCTTGGAGATAGCCCTGCCGCCTAGCTTTTTCCCCTTTTCCAACATAGGCTAACGATTAACTATGGACGGCAGCTTGCAGCCCAAGCCTTTGATTAAATTCCGCAAGCCACGCTACTAACACTAAAGCAAGCTAGGCCTAGTTCTAGGGGCATGAATTGTAATTAGCAGGCTAAGATAGGTATCTATATGTTAATATAAGCTCTTAGGCTTGTGTTTGTACTGAGAGAGGTTAGTCTAGTAGAATATAACCCTCTATTAAGCTTAGCTAACCTATTAGCTGGTGTAGCAACTTAGCCTCTTAATATAGGGGAGAGGGGTTATCTGCTCCCTCTTCTAGGAAGTGTGCTATAATTTTCTACAGCTAAGCATACGATCTATTAGGAATATTACTATAGAAGCTATATAATAGTCTTAAGCTATTAGGATAAGGTAGGATTTATAGTAGGGCTATTAGTCGTCTTAGGAATATTACGCTAGCACTTTAAGCTTTACTTAAGATTCCTAGTAACCTCTATCTTATATATATAAGGTGATTAATATTAGTACCCTTTAGTTAGAGGCAACCTAAGTAGACTTAAATAGCATAATTAAGATAAGAATTACCTCTTTAAGCAATTTTATAGACTAGGAAGCTAGTATAGTAGCTAGCTAAAGCGCTAAAGTAATATCTAACTGTTTATCTTATTAGGTAATAATATATAGACTTCTAAGTTTATAGACTAGGAGTTCTATCTATAGCTTAGAAGTATTCTAATAGGGTAATCTTATTAGTAAACTCTTGCTCTTTATCTTATAAGAGTGCTATAAAAAATATAATTTTAGCTAGTAGAATATAGCAGTAATATAACTCTCTATAGTAGTTATAGATTACTATACTCTAACTAAGATTCTAAGTATTAATGTGAGCTAATTCTTAAGGTCTCAGATAGAAGACTTCTTTATAAACTATATCTTAGGTCTAAGTTAATATTATATAAGCTAAGCCTCTGAAGAGGAGGCTATCTTAAGGATAGCGTAGCTAAACTATTATTTAACAGTATAGCTACAAAGCATATATAGCCTAATTTACATGCTTTTTCTTATATATATAAGGCTGTTATTATTAGTAGCATTTTACTAAGGATAAGTAAGCTAAACGTCTAAGCTACAGTTAAGATATAAATTACTTAGAAAGCAAATTCTATTAGCGCAAGCTATTATAGCCTCTAACTAATATATCCTTAGAGCTTAGGGGACCCTTAGTGAGGTAAAGCTTATCTTTTCTTAACTAGTAGCCTAGCTAGATACTAATCTTTATAATAGGTAGTATTTCTAGCTACTTTTACTACTCCTTAACTACTAATAAGGTTAAAAGCTTAGAAATTACTAAATATAGCAACTTATTACTTAAGACCTACCTCTTTTTACCTAAAGAAGGAGTTTTAAGGATAGTATAAGCGCTTATTATAATACCTAATATAACATCTTAAGCTACTACTATATAGTTATCTAATACTATAGGTATATCTTATACCCCCTACTAAGTTATTAAATTACTAGAAGTAGTAATTTTAGTTCTAAGGGTGAGGTGAGGCACCTAATAGCTTTTCTCTATAGTATTATACCTATAATAAAGTATTTATAAGAACTAACGTAGCACCTCAAACTAAAGCTGATCTTATAATCTCCCCTAAGTTCTTAAATTACTAGAATAATTAATTTTAGGTTAGACAGTAAAGGCTAGGTAGATATAGTAGGATAGTAAGGAGAACCTTTAAGAGTAGGTAAGGGAACTTCTAGGCGTTTCGTTAGGGTATTTAGGTTTTTGATATTAGCTACTAATAGAATAGGTAAGGGGCTAGGCAGTAGAGGAGGGTTAATAAGACTATTATAACTAGTGAGGAAATTAATAAGTGTTATAGTAGGAGAACACTAAAGCTTATTATATAGAGTATGCTATATTTAGTATTAAGATAGTAGGTATAAGTAGTAGAGAAGAGATAACTAAACTTTCTAATAGCTAGCTTAAATTAGTGTTAAGAAAAGATATAGTTTATTATGGTTTGATATTATAAGTTATTAGGAGTTAAGCAGATGTTAATAAAGAGTGAATAGAATAGTGTAGATATAGCTGAGGTGTGCAGAGCATAAAAGTGGCGTAAAGTATTGCTATAAGGAAAGAAAGATATAAAGGGAACTTTAAGGTATATTAGTGTGTTAGGCGGGGTAGGTGCTCTTATAAGGGATAGTAAAAATGGCGAGTGATAGTATAGCTAAGAATTACCTGATGTGGTAGGTGCTAAAAATAGTATATTAGGACTGCTATTTCTAAAAGCAAGTAAGCTATCTTATGTTTTACTTTATTTATATATAGTTTTAGCTACTCTTACTATAGCTTTCTAGTTAATAAGAAGACTATAATAATTAATAGTATAACTTAATATCTTTTTCTCTTATATAACCTTTCTTCTCTATAACTTTACTATTATTACTAATAATAGTTATAAGAGGATAAATATAAAAGTTATAAAATAATCTTTAGATTAATACTTAACTTTGAAGTATAACCTTAAGATCTCACTATAATATTAGGTTTCTTAATATAACTTATAAAACAAAGGAGTAAGAGGAAAAAAAAAGCTATAGAGAATAGCGCCTAGTAGTTAATATTTATAGCTAACTACTTAAGTTCTTTAATTTTACTACTTTCTAGTAATACTTCTCCCTTTAGTAGTAAGAATCCCCTTCTAATAAACTAACTATTAAAAAGAACTTTAATATTAAACCTTAGATATTAAGTAATAGCTTAGAAGTTATAAACTTTTTAGTAAAAATATTATAACTACTAATATATTATTAGCTTTAGCGAGAGATTTTATAACTAAACTATAATCTTATATCTTATTAATTAAGATAATAATAACACCTCTTTTATTAATATAAATAATAAAATATAAAAAGAAGGAGTTTATTTAGAATATAGATAGATATTTTACTAATTTAACTATATTATAGCTATTAATAGTATACTCTATACTATTCTTACTATATAAGAATTATTAATATTAAGAGTATATTTTATTCTAACCTTTTATAAAGAAGATAATTTTATATATAATAGTAAATTCACCCTCTATATAACTATTAATAAAGTATATATTTTATATTAATCTATAGCTTTAGAAAATAAATTACTATTAATATTAGTTAAGTTCTATAACTTAAGAGAGAGATCTAATAGAAAAAAGAGAAAAGACTTTAAATTATAAATTAGCTTCTTACTTATCTTTACTATAGAATCTATAAAATAGTAAGAAACTAGTAAAGAAATTATTAGAAGTAGTAGTAGGATTATAAAATTTTATAAACTTATCTCTTATTAACCTCCTAAAAGTGAATCTTATTATATACTATATTTAAACTACTTATAGTATTATAGAAAACTAATAAACTTAATATTAATACTAATTTAGCTACTATAGCTATTAAATTAGTAGCTATTAATAAAGTATTTATATCCTCTATAGATATTAGCTTTATTACTATAAAGGTTTTTATTAAGAGCTTCTAGTTAGCTACTTAAAATATTTAATTTAAAGTTAATATTACTCTAAGTTTTAATAAAACTTAATAGAGTATTTAGCTTAACTTAGTAGTAGCTTTAGATAGTAAACTTATTTTAGCTAAGCTAAGTCTTATAGTAATATAGCGTTTTTTAGCTAAATATTAATAAGAAATAAAGTATTAAGCTAATATTGTATAAATAAAATATTTCCTATTATAAGGAGTTAGATATTTAGATCTTTAGTTTAAATATAAAGCTTTACGCTTTAAATATAGAAGTAGAGATTATAAGTTATTAAAACTAACTACTTTATAATAATATTCTAAGCTAATAGGAATATTACTTAAAATAAGAGAAATAGTAGTAATATCTTAATAAAAGATATTAAAGCTTTAAAGATACTATATATAAATATTTTACTTTATTTTAATAAAAGTCTATTAATTAGATCTAGAAGTATAAATTTATAATAGAAAACCTTATTAATAATATAGACCTTTATGCTTTTACTTAAAACTACTTTAAATATAAAAGGTCTTAGATAAGCCTTATATTAACTACTATTTAGTTATTAATAATCTTTTATAATACTTTTAACTTAAAACTCTAAAAGTTCCTTAATAAACTAAATATTAATAATATAATTAAAAAATATCTCACCTTTATAGAGAGGAAGTAAAAAGTAGTTTAATATTAATTAAAAATACTAATTATAATTAACTATACTATAGACCTAAAATTAAAGGATAATATACTCTAAAGCAATCTAAAATAAAGAGAAAGTTTATAATTCCTATATAACACTTAATAATAAGAATAAGAATAGCTTTATTAATAATATTAAAATAAAGCTTTTCACTTTTATAACTCTTAGCTAAAATATAATAATTATAATTAGAAAGATAGATAACTTTAGAATAACCTATAAAATAATATAAAGAACTAAAGATTTATTAAGTATAACTACTTAGAATAATTAGACTTAAAAGTATACTATATTTAGGAAGATTTTAACACTAATAATAAGATTAACGCTCTAATTAATAGTAGCTATATCCTTATAAATATTACTAAAATCCCCTTTAAACTAGCTTAAAAATAAATATTAGACGCTTAGTAAATAGAAAACGTAAGTTAGATAATAGATTTAGCGTTCTAAATATAAAATAAGATACTAAATAATAAAACTACCTACTTTAGCTAAAACTATATTATAATTATATATAATATAGAGGATAGCCTCTAGTATATAAATAACTTTATTAAGATTATTAGCACTCTTAACTTAATTTAAGCTTTATTTAAAACTAAGTAAATTATAAATATATAAGTTAAACTAATAAAGAGGATAATACTAATAAAGTATATATATCTCTAACTTAATATTAAATCTAATAATAACAGTATAATAGAAGAGGTATATATTAATATAAGTATATTAATAATTCTTATAAATAAGAACTAAGTAATATATTTTATATAAAACCTAAAGTTTTAAGTAATTAAGCTACAAAAAATAAATATAGTTAACTTAACCTTTTAAGTTATAAAATAAGTAATATTTAACTTCTATATCCCTAAAATAATTAATAATATAGATATTAATATATATATTATTATTACTACTAAAGTTATAAACACTTTAAGAGCTAACTTACTCTTAGGAACTTTATTCTATAAAAACTATAAGATTATTATTAATTTTAATAAGAACGCTATTAGATTTTAATTAGTATATAATATAATAAGCTTTATTTAATTTTAGTAACTATATATAATAACCTATAAAGTAGATAATATATATATATTATTATTATACCCCCTTAGATTAATACTTTTATTATTACCTCTTATTTAAACCTATTAAATAGATTAGCTTAATAAGATAAAGTATAATATTTTTAGATAGAATATAATAACGCTATAGATATAATAATAATAAGTAATACTTAAAGGCTTATCTTAATATAAAATAATATAGCTACCTTATTTATAATCCTAAGGGGTAAGTAATTAAGGTATATTATTAAAATAAAGCCTAGAGAAACTATTAATCTAATTAAGTATATAAATATTATTACCTTAATAGGTAGCTAGCTATTAGCTTAAGCTAAATTCTTAGTTAAAGAGTTCACTTAAGTTATAGTAAATACCTATAAGTTTATAAGGTTTTTTAACTAGCTAGCATTTTAAGAACTAAAGCTACTAATAACTATAGATAATATATTATTATATAGAATATTAAAACCTATTAATATCTTAATAATTTTTAGTAAATATAATATTAAAATTTATAGTAGAGATATAACTTTTATAAAATAATTTAAAGAGGTTTTAGATAAATAAGATATTTACTATAATAAGAGGATTATTCCTATACTAAATAAGTAGTAAATAAAAATTAAACTTATTAATAAATAGTAAAATTAAAAAGCTATAGTAAAGCCTTACTTATTAAACATAAAAGATCTTAACTTCACTAAAAGTATTTATAGTAAACTCTATATAGATAGTAAGATATCTTAAGGAGATAGCTTAATCTTAGTTATATACCTAATATTTATTATCTAGAGAACTATTAATAGTATAAAGAAAAGCTATATTATTATAAATCTATAACTACTTAACTATATTATAATCCTTTATATATACTTAATACTTAATTAGAATAATATTATAGTTACTCTTAGAAGTAAGAAATATATAACTATAATAGATATTATTAGCTTTTTCTATTAACTACTTATCTTTTTAAAATATTATAATAGAATAGTAGTTATTAGCCCCTATAGTATTAAGATCTCTAATATAATATTTATAAGATTTAAAAACTTATTAGTATATACTTAAAAATTTATAAATAAATTATTATATAATTATTAATATTTTATTTATATATATATTAATAATATTATAATATTTAGTAATAATAATAAAGATTACTTTAAATATATTAAAATTATACTTAAAATCCTTAAAAATAATTAACTCTATATCTTAGTAAAGAAATCCTTTATAGGATTTTTAGAAGTTAAACTCCTTAGCTATATTATAAATAGTAGTAGAATTTAATATACTAATAATTAAATTATAATATTCTATAACCTTAAATTCCTAAAGAATCTCTATAACCTTAAGAGATATCTTAAAATAGCTAAATAGCTCTAATATAGTATTCTATAATTTAATATTATTACTAATACTTTATAAAAAAAGAAAACCTATCTTAATATAAAACTTTATAAAGAGAACTTCTTTCTTATAAGCTTTAATAAATTAGCTTATATATAAAAGGTCTAAAAAGTAACTTTTAAACTTATAAATACTAAATATAAGTTTTAAAATACTTTCTAAGAAAACTTCTACTTCTAAGTTATAAGATATTATTATAATTTTAATAAATCTCTCTTTTTTAAAGTTAATACTTATAAAAGAGGCTTTAAGTTTATAATATTCTAATTAGATATATTATAAAATAGAACTAATATTTTAAAATAAAATATTATATAAAAATATATTCTACTTATACTTTTTCTATTTAAAGTAACTTCTCCCTTAGAGAAGTATTACTTTATAATAGAAGTAGAAGTTATAAAAATTATCTAAATAGTAAAAAAACTCTAAAAACTTATATAATCTAACTACTACTTAATCTAAATCCTAATAGACTATATAGCTATAAAGAGAATCCTCACTTATATATTACTATAAACTATAGATCTAAATAAAGCTAATTTAAAACTAATTAATATTACTAACTATCTCTCTTAATTTAACCTAAATATTACTTATATCTTAAGAAAACTTAATATAATACTTAATATTTTATCCTACCTCTTAATCTTATAAGTAATTAATAGCTTTAATAAATTTAAAAATAAAGATATCTTTATAGAGATTACTTATAATAATAATAATAACCTTAATAAGGTTATAAATTCTACTTTTTTTATAAATAAAACCTAACTTTTAAGACCTTAAAGTAATATCACCCTAAAGATCTCTAAAAAGTTTATTATAGAAATTATTAATAACTATAAAGATAATAAGAAATATAATAAAATCCTTTAATAGCTAAATTAAGTAAAAGTAACTTTAAACTTATAATAGCTACTAATAAATATAAATATAAAAGAAAAAGAAGCTAAAAAATAGTAATAATTACTAAAATACTACTAAATAATACTATAAAGCTACTTAGTTAAAAGACTTCTCTTTTATAACTCTATAAATAGTATAAAAAAGCTTTATATCCTATAACACTTAATATAAGTAATATTTTACTTTATATATAATAATAAGTATTACTTTAGTATTAATAAGATAATAGCTAAACTTTAAACCTTTTAATTTAATAATATATATTTACTAATTAAGTAATATATATTATATTATAGCTATTATAAAAAAAACTAAATTAATTAAGTAAAGCTATTAAGCTTATTCTAACTCCTATTAGTTATAGATATACCTTATAATACTATAATAATAGATTTTATTATAGATATACTAAATATTAACTTACTTAGAATAATATAGGTACTACTTAGTTTCTCTTAGTTAGATATATTAGTAATAGTTATATATAAGTTCTCTAAGAAGATATTATTACTTATTAGTAATACTATATATAGAGTAAAAGAATAAATTAAAATCCTTCTTAGAGGCTTTTAAATTACTAACTAAAGTATCTTATATTAAATTATTAATAATAGGAACTTTAAGTTTATATTAGCTATCTAAGTAGTAATCTTTAATATACTAAAAGTAAAACTCCTCTTATTAACTATATATTACTTCTAAATAAATAGCTAAAATAAGTAAATAAATTAAATAGTTAAAATTATAATTTGCTTCTATATTACTAAATCCCTTAATATTTTATAGACTAAAATACTACTTTCTTTATAGTATAATCTTAATAATACCTTTATAGTAATAATTAGCTGCTTACTAAATAAGGTTATATTAAAATTTAAACTATAAAATATTCTTAATACTATTATATAGAAAGACGCCTTAGAAGTAAATATCTTAGTCTTATAGTAAATATACTAAAAAGAAGCCTTATTTCTAATTAATATAGCTAATACTACTTTATAAGTTTTTATAAAAACAATAAAGTTTAAATTAGATTTAAGTAAAGATTTTACTTTCTAAAGTAATAAAATAACAAATAGATATCCTAAAGGATAGAGGTATTTTACGTTAAGTATATTATTAATCTTTTAGTATATAAAATTAATATACTTTATTATTAGAGAATATATTTAGTCCTCTTAATTATTTAGTTATATAAACTAAACTAAAGAGAAAACTTATTCTACTAAGAAATATTACTATTAAATCCTATAGAAGTAAATAGTAATAAAAAATAAAAACTAAATTATATTATTAGTAGTAAGATCTTATATAGGAATTACTACTTATAAGTAGAATATCTTATCTAATAGAAGGAGTTCTCCTTTAAAGATAATACCTAGTAAACTTATAAATTACTATTCTTAAATATAACTAATATTATTTATAACTATAAAGTAAATCTCCTTAGTATTATAGCTATTAAACCTTAAAGAGGTTAGCTACTTAGCTAAAAATAGTTATATTATTATATTATTTTTAATAAATAATACTACTATTTAAAAATAATAAACTATTATTAACTTTAATATTAAAGAGGCTTTAATTTATTATTATATAGTAAAATATACTTTTTTATTATTATTTCCTACTTAATATTAATATTTATAAAAAGCACCTTAAAGTTAATAAAAGAGGTAGGAGTAACCCCCTAAAGCTATACTTTCTTTAAAAATACTAAAAAACTTACTTTTAACTACTTACTTTAAAAGTCTCTACTTAATATAAGCTTATTACCTTTCTTTTCCTCACTACTACTAATTTATACTTATATAATAGTTTTTATAATTACTTTATAAGAACACTTATAATCCTAAGTTAATAATAATAACTTCCTTCTTCTCTACCTCTTTATTATTAAATATATTACTACTATATCTAACTTTTCTCTTAAAGCTTAGCGCTTCTAATATAGCTAAAAAGTTATTACTACTAACTCTAATAGTAATAACCTTATTAGAAGTATTAATATTAGTAAAGACGTTAAGATAGCTAATAACACTATAAGTAATAAGGCTACTAAGTATAAACTTTATATAATATCCTCTAAGGATATTAAGTGCCTCTATAGCTTATATTAAACTGCTATAAAAGCTAACACTTATACTAATAATAGTAACTATAAAGTTTATACTATTAGCTTTAAGCTTAATAAGTAGGCAGCTTAAATTATAACCTTTATATATAATACTACTACTAAAGATATCCCTAAGATTATTACTAATATTACTAATACTATTAAGAATAATAAGAAGTTATATAAGTAGTACTATAAAAAGCATAAAGCTGCTATAAAAGCTATTAAGGCTATTAATAAAGCTACTATAAAGCAGGCTGCTATAGAGGCTATTATTACTTATAGTAGTAATAATAGTAATAATAATAATAATAATATCTTAAGTATAGAGAGCTTTAAGACCTCTATTAAGCTTAAAAGAGCTAACCTTAAAAAGAAGGTTACTACTATAACTTATAATAATAATAAAGAGAATATTAAAGCTAGCTAAACCCTTTATAAGAAGAAAAAGCTTACTTCTATTAAAAAATATCTATACTTATAATTAATTAATAAAGTAAAAGCTTATACTACTCTTATATTTACTTACTACTTTAATATAGTTCTCCTCTAGGAAATCTACTTTATTATTAAAACTATTAATAATATTAGTAATACTTTATCTAACACCTTTATCTACTATATCTAAAATATACTTAAGTATACCCTTAAGGAGTTTAATAATATTAAGAGTATTACTACTAAGGAGTAGGATAAGAATATTATTATTAATCCTAAAAAGCTATAAAGTAACTACCTCCTTAGCTATACCTATATCCTTACTACTTATTTTATTAGAGAGCGTAATAAGGCTAATAATACTATTATAAGTTACTTTATAGAGCTTAACTATCTTAACCTTATATCTATTACTCTTCTCACTTATATTAATATTATTACTACTACTAATATATATACTTATAAGGATCTTATAAAAGCTTATAAGTATATTAATATTATTATTAGTAGCTTTAAGATAGCTATTCTATTATACCTTATAAATATTAAGAAGATTATTAATAATACTATTATTACTACTAATAGTATTATTATTACTACTAAGAATATTAATATTACTACTATTAATAAGTTCTCCTCTTATATTATTAAGCTTAAAATTAATATTATAACTAAGTAAGCTATTACTAATAAGATTTATACTACTATAAATAAAGTTAAGTAGACTAAAGTTATTACCTTTTATACTAAGATTATTACTTTTTATATTAAAGTTATAGAGAAGTAAAAAAAGCACCTTACTACTATAGATACTAATATACCTCCTACTAAGTGTAGTTATACTTTATCTATATTTAATTAATTAATAGGTTAATAAGAGGGATTATAGGATAATTATAAAAGAATATAGGAAAAATAGGATAGAGAATAGGGAGGAAATATACCTATATATAGTCTAAAAGAATAGTTAAAATAATTATCTCTAAAAGAGAGGTATATATTATAAGCCTTTCTACTTAGGTTAGCTAGGTATATAATTATTTATATACTTATAGAGATTTTTAATATATTAGATATAAGAGTTTAAACCTTATAAGTATAGAAAAGTATTCTTTTTCAACTGTAGAATATTAAACCTTAAAATTAATCACTTTTATATTTAGACTGCTATTATTCACTTTATTTATATATAGTCTTAGCTACCCCTATTATAGCCCTCTAGCTAGTAGGAAGACTATAATAGTAAAGATGTTATCTATAATATAGCTAGAGCTTAGTAATAGCTTAAACCTACACTTAAAGGTGTAAACTTAATAGTATAACTTTTTATATAGCTAAAAGGGTTCTTATAGCTATAATATAAGAACTTAACTATTTAAATAAAGCTTTAAGCTTATTCCTTATATCCTCCTATATATATAATAACTATAATATCTTTCCCCCTTATTATAACTATATATAAGCTAAGTAAAGCTATACTAAATAACTTAATCTATAAGACTAACATTAATAAAGTTAAAAGCTCTAAATATAATAACTTTCTCTTTACTAAAAAGAAAACTCTCCTTAAATTTACTTAGAAGTACTTACTTAAAATAGCTAATAAAAATAATATAATAGAGTTATATAGCTTTAAGATTAATATAGAGATAGTTAAGGCTATTAATAACGATCTTAATACCTATAATTACTTTATAAGCTTCCTTAAGATAGCTAAAGTAGCCTAAGCAGAACGTTAATAAGTTAAGAAGGGTAAATCTAATATTAAGAGTATAGCTAATAGCAGTAGAGCTCTTCCTATATTAAAACTGCGCAGTAGGGCAGAAGATATTATCTATTATAGCGTAGACGTCTAAATAGTAGAGGAGAGGAGATAGAGGTAGCTAGAGGAAGACAGTTAAGGCTTATTATAATAGTTAAAGTCCTAAAGGACTAATAGAGGAGTGTAGAGGCGAAGAAGATGTCTAAGTAGTTATATAACCTAAAGGTTATTAGCAGAGGGCGAGAGGATCAGTCTAGCTTTTGCAGTTAATACTAGTTAAATTTCATAATATAAGGCCAGCAGCTTAAGCTTTAATAACTATTAAAATAGATTACTTAAAGTTTATATTAAGAGAAGTATTAATATAAAAAAACTTATAAAAATAATAATATTTTATTACTTTCTACTTATAAAAGCTAACTTTAGTTTAATATAACTACTTAATTTATAATAAGAAGCTATTAGTAGTTATTATATACCTAAATATATAAAACGTAAAGTTAAGAAACTACTCTAAATTTAAAGTTTTAACTAATTATAAAAGTAGTATTTAATAGAATACTAAAATTATTAAGCTAAATAGTTATTAAGATATAACTTCTTTTTAGAGTATTAACTTAGCTACTTTATAGCTATACTTAATATGCTCTTATGTTATAAATAAAACGCCTTAAAAAGTTAAGAGGATAAATAAGAAAAAGGAAGAGTAATATAAATAATCTCTAACTCTACTTTAAAGAAAATATATAAATTAATACCTATAGAAGCTCTTAAGATAATAATATTTAAAAACTTAGCTTTTTAGTATACTTAGAATAAAGTATAAATAAGTAATAATTAATACTAAAAAGCTTACTCTATAGTAAAAAAGAGAGATTAAAACTTTCCCTCTTAGTTAAATTTAAAACTATAAATTACTAAGTATAATATTAATACTTTTAACTAATTAATATTTAGAGACTAAATTTAGATATTAAGATTAATAGATAAAGAATACTTATAAAATACCTTTTAAATATAGTTAATTTAAAAGTACTATAACTTAATAATAACTAGCTATTTTAGTTAAAATAATATATTAGCTATCTTAGCTTAGTAATACTTCTAGCTAAAGTAGTCTTTAACTATTTACTAATTTATAAAGAATTATAATAGTTATAATTATAAAATAATATAATAATAAATAAAATATAAGCTACTTTAGCTATTATTAGTAATAGAATAGCTATATTATAACCTTACTATAAACTTTATAATAGATCTCTTATATATAATAAAAATAAAATCTAAATACTTCTAAGTAATAATTAATAAACTTTTAAAAATAATAACCTTAAAAAGGATAATATCTATAAATATAGAAGTATATATAGAACGTTTTATAAATTATTACTATTAGTCCTATAGTATACTAAAATTAATAATTAGTAATAAAAGTAGTAACTAAATAAGCTAGTTCTAGTAATAATTTTATATACTTATTAAGATTAAATAATATTTAAGTATTACTTTCTACTTATAGATAGATAAAATAACTAAACGCTTTAACTAAGAAATCTAAGTAGTCTTATAGATAATAGTTAACTTTACTTAAAATAACTAAGAGGTTTACTTACTATCTATTTAACTTATAATTAATAATTATAATATAGCTATAATAAGAGTAAGCTTATTCTTTTTTACTTATAAATACTATATTAACTTAATATTAGTAGTTTAGCTTATATTAAAGCTAGTAAACTTATATAAGTTAGCTACTAATAAGTTTATTAATAAACTAAAATTAACTACTAAGTTAGCTTAAGCTACTATTATAATAGCTTAATAAATTATAAAGTAATTAATAAATACTAAAAGAATATTAATAGAATACTATAAAATAGGTAATAAAGTTTAGTTATTACTAATAAATTTCTATATAGAATAACTTTATAAAAAGTTAGATTAGCTATACTTAAAGTATAAAATAACTAAAATAATCTTACTAATTATAATTAAATTAAATATTCTAAATAAAGTTTATAACTATTTTTATATTAACTTATTATATTATATTATAAATAACTTACTTTTAAGCTAAGAAGTTAATAACTTTTAACTACTACTAATCTTTAAAAATAGAAAAGATAAATAAGAGGTTAAATCTATTTTAATAGTATAATAGAAAAATATAAGTAGAAATAAGTATTATAAGTTATTAGTTAAATAAATAAAGTATAGCTAGCTTATTTAAGAACTTTTATAGTCCTTATAAAATAACTAAGTAGTTAATAAATTTAAAGAAAAATATAAGCTAATAAATAAGAATAATAGTAACCTTTAATATATAATATTATAACTTAATAATAGTATATAAATAAGAGTAAAATAAAGGAATTAGTAATAAAATAAGTTATAATTAAGAAGATAGAGAGAGGTAAAAAAACTTTATTATAATATAAAGCTATAAAAAGATATAATAAAACTAAAATAGGCTTAAAATAAGTAAACTATAAGTAAAATAAAAACTCTAAAAATAAAACCTCTACTTCTCTTATTTAGTATAAATAGTAGTAGTAATATTAATAAGCTAAAAAGTAATTAAAACTTATAAATAGAAATAAAATAAAGTTATAATAAACTTTATAGAAAACTTTAGCTATATCTAAATAAGCTTAAATAAAATAGTATAATTAAGCTTTATTAAGTTTAACTAAGAGTAATATTAAAGTAGAAATAGTAATAAGAATACTAAAAATAGGAATAGCTAGAGAACTAATAAAAAATATAAAGGAGGTATTAATATTAGTAGTAGCTTTAGTAGTAACTTTAGTAGTATACTTCTCTTTAGTTTTAGTATAAATCTTATAACTTTAGATAGAGATAGTATAAAAGAGCTCTATATAAACTTTAAACTATATAAGTAACTAATAAAAAATTAATAACTAAACTAAAATAGTAGAATAATAAAAACTTACTAAAGCTTATTTATTAATATTATAATATATAAAATAGTTATAGTTAAAAAATATAAACTCCTTATAGTAGCAGATTATACTCTTATTACTCTAATAAATTATTAGCTTTATAAAATAAAAATAGTAAGAAAATAATACTTATATTAATATAAGTAAACTTAATAGCTTTATTAGAATAATAGATATAGTAAGTAATATTACTTAAGAATAGTTAACCTCTATAATAACCTAAAAATAATAAATTAATATACCTTACTTAAAGATATTATAGTAAGCTATAATATTATTAAATCTCTTAGCTTTAGCTATAGTAGATATATACTTTAAATAAGAGACTATATAAATAGGTCCTTAAATCTTATCTAAAAAGATACTACTAGATATAAACTAATACTTATAAAAGCTTTAATATAATATTAAAAAAGTAATAAATAAATATTTAAAAAGTATATAAAAATAAGCTTTTATATAATAAAGTAAATAAAGAGGGACTAAATAAAGTTATAGAGGAGGTTATCTTAAAAGTTAAAATCTTTAGAGATAAGCTCTTTATTATTAGAGAAACTAGTAAATTTAAAGTAATTAGAGAGTAAACTTTTAGTACTAATTAGAAGAGGAGACTCTATCTCCTTATTAAAGTTAGAGAGAGTAAACTAAATAGAATTAATTATAATAAAATAATAGAAAAAAAGTAAGTAATAATATATAAAAAGTACTATTTATAAAAGCTAAATAAGTAGTAATTAGATCTATATAAATTAGTAATTAATAAAGATTTAAATCTAACTAATTTATAGAATAAATAAACTAAAAATATACTAAAAATATAGCTATAATAATAAAAAGTTAGTTAAATAATAGTATAAAAAATTAAATAACTTACTACTATATAGGTTAATAAGAGAAAAAAAAACTAAAAATAAACTAAATATAAAAAATTATATTATTATATTATTTACTTATAAAGTATAATATAATTAGTAGTTTAAATTAATAAAGTTTTAAGCTTATTTTTAGCTTATACTAACTACTTTTAGTTTATACTAAACTTATACTTATATAAAAACTAGAGGGGGAGTATATATTATAAGCTATACTTACTTATTATATCTAAGTAATATTATAAACTACTAAGAATTCTACCCCTAGTAACTATACTTACTTAATAGGCGTTTTATACCTATTTTTCTCCTATATAAAGAGCATCCTAAAAACTTCCTTTCCTTAGCTTAGATTACTATAATTAAGGTACCCCTAAGTTAAATAAAATAAAGGCTAGCCCCCTATAAGTATAAGTATAAGTATATTTAGGGGCGTAATATATATACCTATATAGTATAAAGTTATAGATAAGCTTATATTATAATAAAAAGTAATAATCTTAAGTATTTATAGGTATTTAATTATATAGATAATAATAAGGGAAAAGATATATTATAATAATTCTTATTAATATTATTAATAGGTTATTCCTTAAAATAGGGAAAAGTAAGGGGAAAGATAACCTAAAATATAACTTACTAAACTACTAATTATATAAAGTACTTATATAACTATATATATTATATAATTAATATTATAGTTATAGGTTATAAGAAATAGGGTATTTTTATATAAGGTTTTATACTTTAAGGTTTATTAGTTTATTTTATATAGAATATTAAAGTAAGTAAGTATTCTTATAAGTATTATTATTATTATATAAGATGTTATATATTAATAATTAATAATAGTAGTTAAGTTATATTATTCTTTTATTCTAATATTAATAGTTTTAATTATAAAGAAGTTAGCTAGAAGTAACTTATTTTTAAGTATTTTAATATTATCTATAGTAAGTATATTTATATTAATTAAAGATTAGAGGGATTTAGTATTTTAAATAGATTCTTTCCCTTTATATACTTATTAGTAACTTTCTAAAAGTTCTTATACTATTAAAGTTATAATAGCTTTATAACTTTAATAAGTTATACCTTAGATTCCTTAGTTTTTAAAATAGTATTATAGCGCTTTAGTAAGCGTTTTTATTAGTATTACTAATAGAGTTTTCCTATAGCTTTTAAACCCCTATAAGTGGATGTAGCTGGGCTAAACAGGTAGAAAGGATCATGGCTTGAACTTGTATCAGCCGAGAAAGACATGAGGAACTATCAAAGAGCTCAGCGAAGGCATATTGGTTGAAACTTGTCTGTAATTCGAAGCAACGCGACAAATACATACACGCAGGTCAGACTTGCCTTGTCTGTTCCGAATGGCATCCTCGGCGCATCAAAAGCCAACCAGACATGTGAGGTTGAGCAACGTCCCTTGCGAGCCCGTTGATATGCAGCATCTTCCCCACAGATCAACTTCTATACTACTCTATCTGGCATGAATCAGGACCTTGACACACATCGTCATTTTCCCATAATCGCTCGGCGCCGGGCAGCCGATCTGGTTCACCCCTAGCCCTGATGCCGTCTAGCCTGATAACTAGCTAAGCCACCTCCCCTGAATGCCTCGTCGAAACGACTCTAAACCCGTTAAGCTCATTGCTGCTTCACTCAGATTGCTCTCCATGGTAAAGCCAGGCAGAATGGCACGATGAAACATGGACAAGATCTGCTCCAGCTGAAAGGTTTGGCATCCCCAAGGGAATGGTTGACGGTTGCCTGGCATCCGTGTGCACGCCGGTGGCCATGCTAATTCCATCACCACGCCCAGGCTACGATCTCTTGACGTTCCTGTCATATTCACAACGCCATCATGTCAGAACTAAACTGCCACTAGAAAGTGCACGTCCTCCATGGCGGCTATCCGGCGCGTCGGAGATGTCCTTATTCTTGCTGTGTGAAATTAGGCTCCAACGTTGAGGATCAGGGGCACTCATCGTGGATAGAATCTATTTAACTTGAGCGTTGCCGGTCTTCCGTTATGGCTGTTTTCTAATCGTCATCAACTCAGCCCAACAAACATTGCATCTCTCAAACCACTACAGTCGACACTCATTGAATCAATTTCGTTTTCAATAAACCACCTTTCATCAGTCAAGATGCTCGCCAAGATCACCCTCGTCGCCGCCCTCGCCGGCTCGGCTGTCGCCGTCATGGACGTCCGTCCGGACCGTGTCCGTCGGGACATCCTCCCGCGCCAGACCGATGCTTCGGCCGACCCCTGCCTTAATGCCCTGGCTACCGTCTACTCCAATGCGCCTACGCCTCCCCCCAAGCTCGTTTCCTACGAGATGACAGCGTCGACCCAGACGGACCCTTGCAGCGTCACTGTCCCCTCCGACCTCAGCTCCGACTACGCAAGCTATACCTCTGCAGTCCTCAGCTGGGTTGACGCCAACTCGGCCTCCATCGCCTCTGCCCTTTCTCAGTGCTCCACTCTCACGGACCTCACAACCGAGATTCCCGTCTGTACAGCAACCAGCGCTGGCTCCGGTGGCTCAAAGGCGACGGGCACAGCTGGTGGTTCCGGAGGCACTGGTTCCAAGAATGCTGGTCCTCGTGAGACCGGCATGGTTGCTGCTGCTGTCGCTGCCGCCGGCTTTGTAGGTGCAGCCGCTTTCTTGTAAAGACATGAAGTTGTAATCGTATCATTCTGGGCTGGGATTGGCGCAATTTGGATCTTGGATATCAAAATTGTATTTGCTGGTTAAAGTTTGTACATGAATCTATGTCGCTATCAACGACTTGAAGTAAATTTGCCGCCTCTTTTCATCATAACCCGTGAACCTTCTGTGCCTTCTATGGAAACATCATCTCTAAGCGTCATAGGGTCTGACAACCCACGGCGTAGCCTCAGCCAATGCCGTTGTGCACTTGGCTGCCAGGGCTTCCTTAGCCTCAGTGCTGTTAGACGGGATGCAAGGCATGCCAATGCCGCCCTTGATGCCGTCGCACAGGATGACAGGCTCGCCTCCACAAGGGGTGCTGATATTGAAGTTCTTGAACTGGATGTTATCACAAACAGCGTTGGGGTTGGTCGAGCAGGTCAACTTGGCAACGGCACGGCCATACTTGCCGCTGCTGTATCCCGAGAAGTTCTCAAACAAGATGTTGGAGATGTTCATCTGCGAAGGGTACTGCTCGCAGACTGAGGCGTTGATGTTGAAGTAGCACGAGTCAATAAAGGCCGTGTACTCGTTGTTGGCCTGCCAGAAGTTGCGGAAGGTGACGTTGTCGATGAAGCCGTAGCCAACGTTAGGGCCGGCCCAGGTCTTGAGACGGGCACCGTGCTGGCCGTTGAGCATCCAGACGTTCTCGATGACGACGTCCTTGACGAAGCTCTTCTCGCCGGCGTACTGGCCCAGGGAGCCCATGGATTGGCCGTGTGTACCGTTGCAGTACATGGTATCGACGTGAATGTTGCTGGCATTAGACTTGGGCGAGAAGCAGTCGTCGCCGATGTTAACCCAGGTGCGCTCCACACGGACGTCCTCGACATTGAGGGAGTCGAAGAAGTCGGTGTTCTTGGGAAGGGCAGTGGCGTTGTTGGACTCGGCGGTGACAATGACGTCCTTGAAGGAGATGTCCTTGGCTAGGGAGAATGTTAGCTGTGTTCACACAAGATTCTGTGCAGCGCTTTGCACTTACAAGTCACGACGAAGGTGGTCCAGCAAGGCGAGTCCTTGAGGTGGAGGCCCTCCATAGACAGGCCAGTCGCGTTCTCGGCGTAGAACAGAATAGGACGCAGGTAAGTGTTGTCAGGGTCAAGAATCCTTCGAACTGTTAGCAACCTCGAACGCCTTCGGAGTATAACGCAGGAGACTTACTCAAGACCGGCGAATTCGTTCCACCACCGTTGGCCATTGCCGTTGAGAACACCCTCTCCATACAGCTTCACCTTGTTGCCACCCCACTTCCAGAACATGATGGAGTTCTGGAAAGGATGGGTGAAGGCATTCTCCTGCCAGTAGGGAGTGTCGTTGGTGAACTTGATCTCACCCTCCCAGTGAACGTGCACATCGTTCAGCCAGGTCAGGTCGAGCGGCTTGCCGATGATGAAGGTCTGGTTAGCGGGGAGGTAGAGAGTGCCGCCATTGTTGGCCTTCTTCAGACCCTCGACAAACTCGTCAGAGATGTCATCCAGGTCGTTCTTAGAGGCGCGGATGGTGTAGGTCTTGCGGTGGCAGTCCTTTCCGCGCTTCTCGTAAGGGTGCTTCTCGCGAAACTCCTGGATGTTACGAGGAACGCCGGCCGGAAGCTCAATCGCGCTCGAGAGCGCAGTGCCAGCAGCGGCCAAGGCGGCGAGGAGGGATGAGACTCTCATGGCTGCGTGTGGGATTGGACGAGAAGGAGGAAACACACACGTCGAGGAAGGTTGCCAAGTGAGGTGCCAAGGGAAAGGGCTGCTCGGGAGAGGTGATCAGCCATCCATTGCAACTCTTGTGAGGCCGAGTCTCTTCATATACTCGAGCCGCTTGGCATTGGACCTGCATCGCCAAGCGACGTTGGCACAGCTCTCCTCAATTTCTTTTCCCGCATTTTCGAAAGATCATCATGACCAACACCACCACAACCCCAACGTGCTGTTTATTTCCCCAAAGTCGGGGTAAGATAGCAGGGGCTGATATGAAGCTAGTCTCGCTTCACCCAGCCATCTGGAAATAACCAAGCGTATGCTGCACGAGGGGAGAAACCACAGCGTTCCATTCCACCTATCATGCCCTTGTTTCTCCTGCCGTTCATCGCCTGCATCAGTCCATCCGCGTAATCAGCAGACCGCTGCACCGGGCCTCAGCCCGGCCACGCTTTGGGGAACCAACCGCAACCCCATTGCGGTGTTGTGAGAAGTTGGGGAAGATGGAGAGGGAGGCTTGTTGGCTGAGGTGGATTCGGAGATTGTGCAGGTGGCCTGCATATCGGTTCCAGGGTCGACTGCACCGTCTCTTCCACGCGAGGTAATGATTGATGGGATTTCTCAACGATTGTCGCCGGAGAAAACTAGCCGACAATCGGATGCGTTCGACCTGCGCCGCTAGTCTTGATCCCCCGCACGAAGCCCATTTCCCCCAGTGATCCATTTCTTTTTCCACCTGGTAGTCCCCCGCGTCGTGATGTGGAGGACGGCGGTGGATGCGTGGCCAAGAAAGGAGATCTCTCCGTGTTGCCGACGCCGCAAAGCTTCACTCACCTTGGCCGCTTGGTGTCTTGGCAAACATTGCCAAGAGGTCTTATGTGAATTATTCCCGGGGCGACGACGACTTTATAAGCTGACGTTCTGTTTCCCAGATCGCCTGAAAATCTCAGCTTTTGACATAGTAGACTGTGGCGTTTTTATTGTCAGCTGGCCGTCAATGGGTCACGTAAAGCCCCGGGATGCGCGCGATTTCCGTGGTGTTTTTCTTTCTTTTTCTTGGTCAAATTTCTCTAGCAGAAACACAGCGATTTCAACGCCTGTTTGACTCTCCCAAATTACCTGGCTACATATCAAACAGTTGTAAGGCCACTTCAGTGAAGCCCATCACTATGATAGAAAACTACGTAATTGGGGCCTTTCAGTGGCCTTCTCGTTCCCACTTCGAGATCTGATGTTCTTGGAACAGCAACCTAGGCTGGAAGACATTACCTAATGCTGTTCGGAAGCAAGCAGATGGATAATTCGGTTATCGTGACATTCGATAAGCAAAGAGGATACGATCAATTACACAACCAATCAAAGGGGAGGGTAGTCGCTTACTCTTTTCCTTGTCGAGTTCAAAATTCGCTCTTTTTCTCAGCACCATAAGTTTACACATACTAGCGGAGTCTCCGCGGCCTTTTGCCCATAATGGCCCCCTTACAGTTCGTTCGGGTAATCAGAAATGGTGAACTGGAAAGGTTCGCATTTGGCGAAGCCCCCGAGACCGGCGAAAAGCATGACGAGCGCTGCGTTTGCCCGGAGGAATGTTTGGTCTTGTCAAAGTTGCGGGAAAATATTGCCGACGAGGAATTTGGATATCGCTACAAGGTGTTGTGGGATGGGATCGCTGCATTTCTGCAGCCCAGTGACCTCTCAAATGCTGACAGCATTTACGTTTACTTGGTGCAAATTGATCGAGGGCCATTATTTGCCGGCGTACGCTACAGATCTGGGGGGTCTTCAGGGCTTGAGTCTGGGGGCCTCGCTCTTCAGTTCTACTTGCCATTTGATACTCCTTGTAAGTCATTCATAAGTCGAAAGTCATCTGAGCTATATGAATTGAACTTAAACGTCATGAGTTCTGACTTGCGTAAGATGGCAATAACTTTCCATGGCCCGGTGTTGGAAGGGCGTATGACATACCTGAATCCCACACGTCTTCGACGCTTGAGCTTGCCAAATTGTGGCTTCATGAATGCACCTCGGGGACCGGTAAACATGTCAACTGCCCTTCTTCAGTCGAGATGCATCCGTTGCCTCCCCGAGTTATAGATGTGGGGTCCTCGTGTGCAGACGCCTACTTATACTTGCCAAGTCCGGGAGAGAGAGGGCGTTACGCTGCCTTGAGTCACTGCTGGGGCGGCGTATCACCATTGATAACCACTCTTTCTTGCTTTGACAAGTTTCAGGTCGCATTTCCGCAGCCAATTCCCCAGACATTTGCCGATGCCATGGATGTCACGAGAAGACTGGGCTACAAATATCTGTGGATCGACTCACTCTGCATCATTCAAGATTGTGCGGTCGACTGGGGAAAGCATGCCACTCGGATGAACTACATTTATTCCCAGGCCCATTTTACGATCAGTGCCGATGGTGCGCAGGATAGCTTGGCTGGCTTTCTCCACCCGCAAAATAAGAGATGGGAGACTATCGCCATCCAGTGCAAGACGTTTACCACAAATCCTCTGAGAGAAGAGCGAACGCACATTGTTCACGTCCGTCAGAGAGGACCCTTGGCATACCAACTGCCGTATCATGACTTCTTTCCGGGCTATCCATGGAAGAGGAATTCGTCAGCTTCTGTTCTTAATAGTTTGCCTGCCGACAGTCCACAGGTGTGGGATCCCAACTTTCGCACAATGCGCAGCAAGCTTTCGACAAGAGCATGGGCATTCCAAGAGAGGCTTCTGTCACCTCGGACTCTCCACTTTGCTCCGTCAGAGATGGCCTGGGAGTGCCGCTCTATTTGCAGCTGTGAGTGCTCGGCAACGAATGAACCGAGGGCTATTCTTGCGCGCAGTCTTCTGAAAGGATCCAAGGCTCTTGATCTCGCGCCTGTCGATAAAAATGACCCTCAATCCGCTTATAACATCGAGGCAGCTTGGCGTAGAGATATTGTAGAAGAGTTCACGAGGCTGCATTTGACAAGACCAAATGACAGGCTACCTGCCTTAGCTGGGTTGGCTGCGCGAGCAGCGAAATCGAGACCCGGAGATCAGTATATGGCTGGAGTCTGGCGCAAAAGCCTCGCCGCTGATTTGTTGTGGCACACGACCGGTGAACGTGCGAGTTGTCGTCTGGCAAGGGACAATATGCCGACCTGGTCCTGGGCATCGGTAACTGGTGAAGCACATTATCCTCTGCAGAGGTACAGCCTGGCGTGGTACAACAGACGAGATCCTGAACCAAGTACTCTCCCATTGATGAGAGTTCTGAGAACTCAGTATACCGCAAACTCCAAGTCCGTCTTTGCCTCGGGCCCCAGGTTACCAGCCTCGATTACACTGTGGGGATATCTTCTCAAAGTAAAAGGTTTCCGAAAATTGAGTAGTTATCAGTATGAGATTCGGTGACCTGCCGGGGTAAACCTGTACCCGAACACGGCTGTAGCTGCCGATATCCACCAGGGTAACTCAACAAGAGGGGATGCATGCACGGGAGAAACCTCAAGTAATGATAACATTTCGGAGGCGCTCTCGAAGCAAAGGGACTTATTCGTTCTGGTGGGATACATAGACAAAGGAGAAGTTTTCGGATTGCTTCTGGCTCGATGTCCATCAAGACGTTCCGTTATCCCTTCGTTTGAAAGGATCGGCTGCGTAAACGGGATACTCAATGAACGACAAACTTTCTTGGAACGTCGCTCAAACGGTATGGTCGATTTTGGGCCAACAGATGAGTGGGCTGATCAAAAAGTCACACGCTCAAAGTGTGCATCATTCCTGGGCGGCAGAGGTAAATCGCTGTTGAAGATATGGTGATTGTTATCTTCGAGAATACCTAGATATGGAACCATTCACAACTCTCGTTTGCTTGCATAAGCCAAGGGTTCAAAATCAATTTGCTTGTGTCTCTTCTATATCAAAAATTTATACATGAGTAGTCCAAACACGTAGCCATCGAACTTATGTAACCATGCAAACACAGGCTCACTCTATATATATATACAATTCTTCAGTGTAGCTCGCACTATAAGCACCCCGCTTTCTAAGCTGAACAAGCAATCCCCTTGAACTGCTCAATGTCTTCTCCACATTAAGCTCCTGGATTCTTAGCGGTACCGTTTTTCGCGTAAACTGGAGCCTCATAGCCAAATACCCAGATACGAGCAATGTCTTGAGTGTTGCTAATGTCAACCAAGGGGTTGGAGTTGAGCATCACCAAGTCAGCCCTCTTTCCAATCTCGATGGAGCCCCTGTCAGGGACACGGTGCCACTTGGCGGCTTTGCGAGTAGCAGAGTTGATAGCATCGGCGGGAGACATGCCCAGATATTTGACAAGGTTCTCAAGCTCAAAATGAAGGGTCAGACCGAAGGGAACTGAGGCTGTGGCGTTGCCCTGCTTCAACATGCCGACAGCGTCGGTGCCCGCGAGAATAGGGACCCCAGCTTCATGAAGGAGGCGAGCATTCGTGTGAGCGTTGTCGAGTGTACGGTTGCTTCCTGGTTGAATGTTTAAGAACTTCGACAGGACAGCATCTCGGTAGCCATATTCGAAGATGTTCAATGTAGGCGTAACGTATTGATGTTGGGTCAGAATCTGCTTGATCACATCTTGGCCCAGAACACCGTCATCCGGAACGTGCTGAATGCCGTTGGTCTTCGAGTCTGCAGCTTGCTGGTATGCCGTGATCTGAGAAGCATGCGTCATAGTCTGTCTTCGGTAGTCGTTATGTGTGGTGTCAACCATCTGAGTTTGCTGCTCCAGAGACGGCCCGTCGACTTCGGCGGTGATTTTCAAAAAGTGGCTGCCGTTGTTGAATTGCCATTTCGTCCATTCCACAACGTCCGTACTTGGATAAATCAGCGTATTGTTGGCGCGTCCGGCTTGTTGTTTCGAGTGCAGACTGCCGTTGCCGACAGCAGCCATGCTGGCGTAGAGGAACGACGCGAGACCCGACTGACGCGCCAGGGTAGCACACTGCGTGAAGTTTGCGCAGTTCATGTGCATGGCGGTTGTACACCCGTACGAAGTGTAGTCT
Organism: Colletotrichum sp. SAR11_240; assembly: GCA_025328625.1. Classification (NCBI taxonomy): domain Eukaryota; kingdom Fungi; phylum Ascomycota; class Sordariomycetes; order Glomerellales; family Glomerellaceae; genus Colletotrichum; species Colletotrichum sp. SAR11_240. The sequence continues at coordinate 44,491 of JAKMXA010000269.1, forward strand.
TCGAGGGAGCGGACGTCGGTCAAATGGACATGATTGTCGATTAAGCCAGGAATGAGGAACTTGCCGGTTCCGTTTACAATCGTTTTCGCCCCGGCGCAACGGCCGAAGCCAATGATATGCCCATCATCGAGACAAACTGTTTGGGGTTTTCCAAACTTTCTCCCGTTGAAAACCTGAATGTCTTGAATGGCAGTTTTGGTGCTATTCGTCGGCATGGACCGCCTGACATTGTTGATGGATGGTGAAGAGTGCTCGTCGTCGTTCAAGTGGAAAGGGCATGCTTCACCACCAGCTAATAGCTGCGAGGCCGCAAAAATAGAAGTAATTGTGGTAATTCTCATCTTGTAAGTGTTCGATCTGAAATGTTGATTGAGGTTAAGTGAGTAAGTGTTGGTGAGTTCTTCATGCCAAGAGCTGAGGTTGGCATCATATATACAGTCTTGATATCCGCAAGCGCCATTGTTGACGGCATTTTGCATCTCCGTGCAGTCGTGCGGTTAATTCCGACTCATTCTGAAGGATTGAAGCTCTGTAGCGATCATTGCCAAAGCCATTACGCGGCAGGCTGATGTTCTCAGCCCTAGGCTGAATACCGCACAGCCACAGCCAGATCGTCGCATGGTAGCCTAATTTGATCTAGCAACGACGACATCATAGTCCTTGAGCCTTTCATTTCCAATTTAGCGGCGGCGCAAGGTTCAATCGGGCCCGAGAGTATGCAACGGTCCTCTCATCCTTCGGAGTTCAGCGCTTATGTTCGGGGCTAGTGAGGCGCTATGCGATCATCAGATGTCAGTGGTTGCAGTAGTTCACAATGAAGTTGATATAAGCCTCACGGACTTCGGAGTTGTAATAGCCGCCATATGCGTCCAGCATGCTCAAGCCCACGGAAAAGTCGGAGTATGTCTCTCCCTGCCAACTGTCGGGGTCGGTGCCGATAGATTCCGATTCTATGCCGACTTCGTAGCAGGTAAATTGGAGCATCATTACCAGCACGGGTTTGTTCTTGCATGGAAGCTCTCCGTTGATGGCTTATTGAATTCAATTACTGATTTTAAGCTTCCCAAGGACTTATTTGCGCTTGCATATACAAAACGTAGCCTTCATACCCTGATGATTGACCGCTGCTGAGTTCCATTTGCCTTCGCAACGCAATACGGCGTACGGAATGCACATGCGTTCTCGGTTCAAAGGCCTCAACGACTTGAGATTTAGTCTCTGGTGAAGCACAATCAAAGATCTCCTTCCGGCGCCAGTGTCCAACCCGAGCCTGACGTCAAGCAGGTTCCCCTCTCGCAGTCCTGCAGAAGAATTAATGGTTGCTGTTTAAGCTTCGTCAAAGATGACACTTACAAACTTATCGCGGGCTATGCAAACCTGCGGAAGCTGTCGTTAGCAAAGGCCCTATCTGCATCTCAAGCCGGTACCCGTGAGTCGACTTACGCATTTGGTCTTTTCGGCATTGAATCTGCAGCATACGTTGTATTTGCTCTGGCGGCTCTGACCTGGACGCGGGCTGCCGCCATTATCTCGCGTGGTGTCGGGGACCGGGTCACGGAGATGGCGTTGGGGTTCCGTCGGGCTGCCCGGGCTTGCAGCCAAGGCGACGGCTGCCGCTGCAAGTAAACATAGAAGAAATCTCATTTTTCTTGCGGGGAAAAGTCACGTCGTCAAGTGCTGAAAGTTCAGTATCAGAAGGAGGCGGTGATAAAGGGGCGCTTTGAGAGGTCGTAGGATTGTTGATCGACGTTTAATGGGACGGCGACTAAAACTGCGTCGCTTTGAAATCGTTGTTTCCCTTGCCCATGCTGAGACCAGAATGGTATGAGCACTTGCCAGGAAAGGTTTCTTGAAACTTTATCGAGAATGACGCCTGCCTGCTACACTCATCATTCAGTAACGCAGTAGAAGCGATTGAGTTGATTCCTTTCACTGCATATGACCAGTCGAGATTTGAATTGGAAGAATAGGAGAACAGGAGAGATAAGAAAATTCTGCGTTTACTGTGTAGACGACATCTTCATCCAGACCTCGCGTCATTCATCCGACTGGCCCGGGCGGTGCCTCTTTTCAAGGTTTCGTTTCATCTGACGGGATGCGCTGCATTCTCAGTGGCTCAAACAACTCGAAGTGCAAGTGATCAGCCGAACTCTGCAAGCTGCTGGGTCGCCAAGTAAGTTCCGAGGTGTCCCTTTTCAGACGTTCGGGAATTTCCTCAAAAAGGGATTAACCCTCTCGCGAAGTCTCTCTGCCAGGGCAAAGTGCTTAGATTCTGCTGCCTCCAACATGTCGCGAATGAGCGCTAGGCGACTGTAGTTGCCTTCACACCCTACTATTGAACTCATGCGCGAGCGTGAACAGTGAGATTCGCCATTGAACTTGGCATCGCAGCACAAGATGCTGATAACATGAGGTATCGAGAGGCTCAACCTCAGTGAGAACGGCGCCGACACTCTCAACTTCCTGACCTTGGCTCACACGGACTCACATCAATCAGTGGGCAAGAAAAAAAGAAAGAAAAAGATTTGTGTCTACTGCAGGAAGGGCCCTGCTTTGGGTGATTGCATTCTCTTCTACGAAATAGAAACCGCTATTAATGCTCGCTCTAGTCATACTGATTCTACATGTCTGCACCGCGCGACCCTCGTCGGCGGTGAACACCCAGGAGTGGGTGGCATCGAATGAGTTGTTGCTCCCGAGGGGGGCTGTGTGCCATATTACGGAGCCAATCTCATCGAAGATCTCATCGATCATGCATGGAGTCTTTTTCGTGGTCGCATTCACATGAGAGCACGTCGTTTAGGCTGAGGCGCAGTGGCCGCCGTCGACGCGAAGGTCGGCTCCGGTCATGAAGGAGCTGCCCTCGGACAGGAGGAAGACGGCCGGAGCCTTGAAGTCCTCGGGGGTACCGAGGCGCTGGAGCAGAGCACCGCGCATCCAGGTGGTCTCGACGTCGGGTTCGGCCTGTAGGAGCTGGTCGGTCATGGCGGTGCGGATATACTGTTGACAGATGAGTTAGACATGGGCGAGTGAGAGTGGCATGAGATGGAGGCCAACTTACACCGGGGGAGAGGGTGTTCACACGGATGCCGTATTGGCCCCATTCCTGGGCGACGGATCTGCACATTTGCTGGACAGCGGCCTTGCTGGTGTTGTACGCGCTGCAAGTCAATCCCTTCAGATAATGTCAGCCAATGCCCATACGTTTCAGACAGACTGCCGAACTTACGCGGTTGGCGATCTCTCCAGACATGCTGGAGATGAGCAGGATGCTGCCCTTGCTCTTGCGGTCGACGAGCACGCGGGCGGCCTGCTTAGCGGTCACAAAGACACCGACGACGTTGACTTTTTGTATGCGCTCAAAGTCGGCGACGGGGTACTCGAGGGCAGGGATCTTCTGCTGGATGCCGGCGCAAGCAATGGCGCCCCAGAAGGGAGCGCCGCGCTGGTCGGCCTCGTCGGCGATCTGGTTGAAGATCTTCTCGGTGGCGGGCTCGTCGGTGATGTCGCACTTGTGGTATGTGACGGAGAGGTTGTTGGCCTTGGCCAGCTTGGCGAGGTGAGCCCACTCGACGGCGGCGGGCTCGGGGAGGATGTCAAGGCAGGCGGCGTGACCTCCGGCTTCGAGGACGGCGAGTGCGAAGGTGATTCCGAGGCCACGGCCGCCGCCGGTGATGACAATGGTCTTGTTGGCGAGGGAGAAGAGTTGAGGAGTAGCGACGGAGGAAGCGAGAGGGTCCTTGGCCTCGGGCTTGGGGTGGACGGGCTCCGCGGGGAGATCCATATCGCTGACAGCTACGGGAGGCATTGTGAAGGTTGAAGGTTGGGTATCTTAGTAAACAGTGTGTATAGAAAGGATGATATTACAACAAGGCTGTCGAATGTCTAAAGGGTCGCAGTCGTTCAAGGTATGAATGAAGATGAGCAAGGCACAGGTAGTGAGAGTGGGAGTGAGCTAGGTGGACGAGGTCGAAACAGAAACATTGCGGTCACGGGTTGGCTATATGAGTGACACAAGAGCGGCCGGGGAGGACGGGAAGACGACGACGAGTGTCGCTTGGAGTTGTGTAAAGACATCTTGGTGGATGGATTGCCGGGCGTTCATCGAGGCGACGGTGAAGCATCCCGACGCGCCAGGGCCAACATGGTGCTGCAGCTTCGATGTTTGCGCGGCATTGACTCCGCGGCACCGCTGGAGATGAACGGGGACGTGGAGGAGGGGGGCAGGTGCAAGCGCTCTTGGCGGGACGCCTCCGGTGTGAAGGCGGGGGGACGGGAGACGGCAGCCGGTCGGATGAGGGGAACTAAGGGCCACTTGAGAGACACAAAGAGCAGAAAAGTGTAAGTCTGGACTGTTGTCTGTGGGTTGGGTTCAGGTCACGATGGATTCAGGAATAGACTTTCGGCGATGACGGGGCAAGGGGACGGCAGCAAAAATAGTTTCGACGAGATTTGCAACGTTTATTGGGTCAAGGACCCGGTTGTTTCCCATGGAAGAAAGATGCTGGAGACTGGAGTTGGGAGAAAGAGCAGGCGGAAGCGAAGAGGGTCTGTCTGATACTGGACGGAAGAGATCCTATTAGAGGACAGCTGGAGTCGATAATGCGCCAGCGTGGCATCCAACCATACCATCCATCGACGACACAACAAGCAGACAAAGAACGGAATGGATCAAATGGAAAGCTGCCCGCGATGGAAATTGTTAGTGTCTGATGGGTGTGGAGACTCCGCACACTAACAGCTTCAAAAACTGCGCGTTCTCGCGGGTGGTTTGGCGGGGAAGAATGTTGAGACGGTGAGTGGCCAGAAGAGTCTTACGTAAGGAGACTAGGTGGTGGCCCGTGCCCGACGCCAGCGACAAGACGGCAAAACGAAGCGCTTCCAATCTCCCCCCGCGGTGAAGCACGGACCACACACACCTTTTCTCGCTTAGTCACCTGCAATTTTCTGCCCAATGCTCATCCATCAAAAGACACCCGCCCGCTGCTCCTCGGGACTTTTCCGAGTCATCGCTCTGCGATTCTGCGCTTCTGCGCTTCTGGTCCGCTGTTTTGCATCATCGACCAGAATAAAAAAAAAAAAGGCGCTTATGATCCGAATCTTCTCTGCATGCACCGGCGCTTGCCTTTACCTCGTCCTCAATTATACACAGCACTGCATCGCCCGACGCATCACTCAGTGCCAGTGCTGCGAACTTTCTGACCAATGGGAATCGTGCATGAAATCTGCCGTACTTTTCCCGAGTAAATTTCCCGGCAGTCAAGTGACAGTCGCCGGTTGCTCCCTTCCCTGCCTGTTTTGGGAAACGTTAAGCGCTCCTTCCGAATGCCGTACTGCTTCGCATTGGCTTCACATCCCACTTCCATCCCAAAATGGTTATCTCAAGCACACAGAGGGGGCACAACCAACCCAAGCCAGACAAGACCAGACCAGCATGGCCACGAATATATCTAGCAAAATGGCCCCGGATGCCCGCCTCTGCCGTCTCCTCGCTGGCCCTTCTGCTTCTCCTCACTTACTTCTCGAAAGAGACACGACTTACTTGATACCATTTGCTTTTGACGGCTGCTTCTCTTTCTCTTCGTTGGACACTGCGGACGAGGTCAACGTCAACCAAGAAAACGAGTGCGACTCCTGACGCTACCCCACACTCTCACACCGAGACCGAGATACCCTCACCTCGTGATACCCCCGACGCCTCTCATACACACATCACAATGGCGCCCAGTGCAGTCCCCGCCGAGCCCGTCCCCCAGGGCGTTGTGGCCGCAAAGTCACTCAACGGCTCAAACAGCCATTTCCAGCTCGCCGAGGCCGACAAGAAGGAGGTCGACTTCGTTCTCCGCACATTCCGCTGTCTCATCGCCGACTTGTGTGAGCAGTTCAAGGGCGGCCACCCCGGTGGTGCCATGGGCATGGCTGCCATCGGAACCTCTCTCTGGAAGTACATCATGAAGTACTCTCCCAAGAACCCCAACTACTTCAACAGAGACCGTTTCGTTCTGTCCAACGGCCACACATGCCTGTTCCAATACAGCTTCCTGCACTTGACCGGCTACAAGCACATGACCATGGACCAGCTCAAGTCCTACCACTCCAGCCGCACCGACTCTTTCTGCCCCGGCCACCCTGAGATCGAGCACGAGGGTATCGAGGTGACGACCGGCCCGCTGGGTCAGGGTATCGCCAACGCCGTTGGTCTGGCCGCTGCTAGCAAGCACCTGGCCGCCACTTACAACCGTCCCAACTTCCCCGTCGTCAACAACATGACATGGTGTATGATTGGAGATGCCTGCTTGCAGGAGGGTGTGGCTATGGAGGCAATTCAGCTTGCCGGTCACTGGAAGCTCAACAACCTGGTCGTCATGTACGACAACAATCAGATTACTTGCGATGGCAGCGTCGACCTCTGCAACACCGAGGACGTGAACACGAAGATGCGTGCCTGTGGCTGGAACGTCATTGAGATTGAGGACGGCAACTGGGACGTCGAGGCCATCGTTCGTGCCATGGATTCTGCTCGCAACAGCAGTGACAAGCCTACTTTCATCAACATCCACACCGTCATCGGTATTGGCAGTGCTGTCGCCGGCAACGCCAAGGCCCACGGTGCCGCCTACGGCCCTGCTGACGTTGCCAACATCAAGAAGAACTTCGGCATGGACCCCGAGCAGCACTTTGTCGTGTCTGACCAGGTTTACAACTACTTCCGCGAGGCTATCCCCCGCGGTGAGCAGATCGAGGCCGAGTGGAACCAGCTGGTTGAGGCTTACACCCGCGAGCACCCTGAGCTTGCTGCCGAGTTCAAGAAGCGTGTCGCTGGCGAGTGGACTGCGGACTGGCGCAAGTTTATCCCCGCCAAGGAGGACTTCCCTACGACTCCCACTCCCTCGAGAAAGTCGGCTGGTCTCGTCTGCAACCCCATTGCTGCTGGAGTCAACAACCTGATGGTCGGTACCGCTGACCTGTCTCCTTCCGTCAACATGATCTGGAAGGGCAAGGTCGACTTCCAGAATCCAGACCTGAAGACGACTTGCGGCATCAACGGCGACTACGCCGGCCGCTACATCCACTACGGCATTCGTGAGCATGCCATGGCTTCTATCGCTAACGGGTTGGCTGCTTTCAACAAGGGTGCCATCCTGCCCGTCACCTCCAGCTTCTTCATGTTCTATATCGTGAGTGACCCTTGATCTTAACCCACCTACATGTCAATACTGACGAATCAGTACGCCGCCCCCGGTGTGCGTATGGGTGCTCTCCAGCGCCTCCAGCAGATTCACATCGCGACCCACGACTCGATCGGAACCGGAGAGGACGGCCCCACCCACCAGCCTATTGCCCTGCCCGCCCTCTACCGTGCGATGCCGAACCTTCTGTACATCCGTCCCTGCGACAGCGAGGAGACGGCCGGTGCTTTCATCGCGGCGATGGAGGCCAAGGAGTCACCAACTATCATCTCCCTCTCGCGCCAGAACCTCGAGCAATACCCCCAATTCACTTCCCGCGACAAGGTGCTCAAGGGCGCCTACGTCTTCAAGGAGGAGCAGGATGCCGACGTCACGCTCATCGGTGTCGGCGCCGAGATGGTGTTTGCCGTCAAGACGGCCAAGCTCCTCGCGGAGAAGCACAATATCAAGGCGCGCATCGTCAGCTTCCCGTGCCAGCGCATATTCGACAAGCAGTCGATTGAGTACAAACGCGAGGTGCTCCAGTACCGCTCCAAGGCGCCGCGTGTGGTTATCGAGGCGTACGCTGTTAACGGATGGGAGCGCTACGCCGATGCCGGCTACTCGATGAGCTCTTTCGGACACTCTCTCCCGGGCCCCGACGCGTACAAGTACTTCGGTTTCGACGAGAACGTCATCGCCCCCGAGGTCGCCAAGCTCGTCGAGGAGGTCAGAGCCAATGGCGTGGACAGCCTGCGGGGCGAGTTCCGGGACCTGAACCCCGTCCACCACCACTAAGCACTTACTCATGAAGCTGTCTTGAAGAAATTTTTTGTCGCATCACACCCAACGAGCTCTAATGAAGAAAGACGAGGAGGACTGGTTCGGGACAAAGGTGCGAGCGGCGTTTAGGGGGGCATATTTGGCACATGGATTGCATAGACACGGATAACCCTGGATAGTAATTGAGCCCGAAAAAAGTTACACGATGCCTTATTTTGGAATTTCGAGCGTTGGCCACGGCATCAGCAGGCCGAGTTCCGAGTCATGAGCGAACCGGTGTCGCAGAGCAGCGCGGCCTCGTTGTGGACTGCCTTTGATTGGTTTCATTTCTTCGGTTCGGGCTGGGGGAAGATCGCATTCTCAGCCTGCTTTCTGTCTGTCCTCGTGGTCGTTGTTCAGAATTTCGGTCTTTGCTTTTTAAGGGGATCACGGATGACGATGCTATCGTGTTTCCATGTCGATTGGTCGGGGAAAGCTCCGACGAGTCCCTGAAAGAGATCAATGGGCGGGCGTGTCAGTTCTCAGCTTTGGTCCGAAAGTCCGCGGGCCACGCACACACTCAATCATGCTTAAAAAAGCGACAGCGTGACGCCCATTGCCATCCGGAACGGCAGTGGGAAAAGCTTGAAGGGGGGGCTGCTGGGCTGCTGCTCCTCTCCGGGTGTGGGGGAGTGTCACTGTGGACAGCAGCATGGCGGGGGCTCAGCCGGGGATCCCAGGGCTTTTGTTGCTGGACTTTGCTCAGGAGCGTCCCCCGAGACGAGGGGTTCAACGGTTCAGACCACTGAAAGCAGCGCATCGCATCGCATTCGCAGCCAGCAGCCCAACGCTCAGAGTTTGTCCCAAGAGCTGCGACGACAGGGGCTACCCCTGTTTATCCCCGGGCCAATCTCTTCAGCCAATTCTGGGGGGCGGCGGGCAGGCAGTTCGAGTAGCTGTCACTAGGCCGTCCGACACCGCTTACAACTGCCCCCAGAATCTCCCCGCAAACTCTCCTCCCCGTGTGTCTGTCTCTGTGTTGTTGTTCGAGCTGGTGAGCGAGGTACGGATACTGTAGCTCCATCACAGCTCAGCCCCTTTGCCTCTTTGACATTGGAGTAGTAGACCGGCTGCTCGGGATAGCTACCAGCCACGATACATGACGCTACACCGCACAGCCAACAGGAGAAGTCGTCCAAGAAGACGCAACAAGTCAGTTGCCATCATGTGCTCCGAAGCCGCCGTCATTGGGCACCAAACCTCAATCTGAACACTGCAACTGCAGGGTCCTTTCACCTCTCAACCATCGGCAAACACCTCCTATGCAGAACTAGAATGAACTCTGTTTCATCTCCCGTCCTTGGCCTCGGGGGGAGTAAACCAAAGCTGCAGCTGTTCTCTGCTCTTCTTCACAGGACCCTGAACAGCTCCATTCGTGGCAATCTTATCGAACCATTTTGCACATCTTACCTTACCTTATACACACACGACATCCCATCTCTACCCGCACCGCCCGCCCGCCTGGCTGGCTGTCTTCGCGGAAGCGCATGTCGAAGCGCAACTGCTCCACGAACTTCTCACACAACCTTTCACCAATTGGACGACCTACCCCAGCAATAGCCGCCTCCTGCTGCTGCTGTTGCCTCTCCTGCCGCAACAGGATTGCGCTTGCGCATTGCGATACCCAAGGTCTAGACCCTCATCGCCTCACCAACGCCCGCACCGCACCGCCTCAGAGAAGCTTCAATCCCATTTTGTCGCCATCATGGTCGACAGGCCGCCGTCGCCGGCCGAGGAGGGTCAGAAGACCCGGCCACGTCCGCACCCTCCTCCACCACCCACCGATCCCGACCCGGACCAACCACCGGCAAAGAAGAAGAGGACCCGGACACGAACCGGATGTCTCAATTGCCGCCGCAAGAAGCGCAAGTGCGACGAGGGTCGTCCGGCGTGCGGAGGCTGCTCTCGCCGCAAGGAAAGGTGCGAATGGGGCATCAAAGTCACCTTCCGTGCCGAGAACGCCCAGACGATCCTGCAAGATCACCCGTCAATGAGAAAAGCTAGGAGGCCACCCCCACGGCGGCACTTTGAGATTCTTGATGTCACAAGCGAGGTCATTCGGGACTATCACCTCCCACCTGGCTTTCACGACTACGACTCCGAACCGGAACCAGAACCCTCATCGCTGTCACCACCAGGAGGTAATGGCGAGGGTGACCGTCGCAAGAGTCTTGAGGAAGACGAGACCAAGACCTTTGACAGCCCTGTATCATACACAACATCGACGGCAGGTGGCCATACAGCTTCCATCGCAGGCTCGAATACTGCAAAACGAACCTTGTCTTCCTCAGGACCTAGTTCTGCACCAACAGATCCGGTTGCTGTATCAGGCTTTGGTTCGCTCTTGACCCCATCAACACGTCGAGATGACGACACCAGCGACAAGGGGCACGCGCAGACGGGCGACCGTATGGACTTCCAGGCATCGCCTTCGTCTGCGTCGCAGCAGCTGTTAACCGACAATGCTGTCGCAAACCTGATATACCTAAGCCAGGGCGGCGGTGGTGCTGGGCAGGGGCCTCACGACCATCACTCTACAACTACGGTCAGCGGCATTCCTATCACAACCCTCGCGCTCGACCCCCTGATAGACGCGCCCTTCGAGTTTATGGACCAAATGTTCACCCCGGAGGGCTCCTACGAAGACGGAATCTTCTTGCCAGGATCCGCATACCACGAACTACACTCAACGCTAAGAAACCACCTCATCCAAGAGGTACGGTCAAATGGGCCGACAAGACCTGGTTCGCCAGCCTCTGGTCAGAACTCAAGACGAAGATCCATCGACGCCAGCTCTGGTGAGAACTCGTCCGCCGAAGCCCCTGAGGCGACTGGGGAAATATCTTCGGATCACGAGCCCCCTTTCCTACCCCTGGAAGAGGAGTGTGCGCTATGGAAGAACTGGGTGGATGAGATCTCACCCTGGCTGGACAAGTTTGACAACCAGCGGCACTTCCAACACTCCTTGCCGACCATGGCTCGATCACATGACCACCTGCGCTATTCAATGCTTGCCTTGTCTGCCCGGCAACTGGAGCTGAAGAACCGGGACCGGCCGACGGATCAGAGCTTAGCCCTCTATCAAGAAGCGATACACCTTTTACTACCACAACTCTCAACTCGAACAACAGCCGTCATAGCATCCTGCGTGGTGCTCTGCGTGTTGGAGATGGCCAGCTGTTCGCCAAAAGCTTGGCGTAGACATCTAGACGGCTGCGCCAGTCTAATGGAGGCTGTCGGCATGAACGGCTTCGTTGGCGGTGTCGAGCAAGCTCTCTTCTGGTGCTTTGCCAGAATGGATGTCTGCGGCGGTCTGATCTCGTCGGTGAAAACTCTGATCCCAGTCAACCACTGGGCATCGCAAATCGACCTCGAGGCAGACGTCGGGTTATTCCTCTCCCACCCCGGCCACGATATGTGGGCGAACTATGCAGTCTATATCTGCGCCCAGGTCCTTGACCTCTTGGCCCCACTGGCTAAGGCGAACCCGGGTGGACTATTCTTTGACGGACCTAGAAATGACATGAGATACCGAGTACGGTGGATGAAGCTGTGGAGATACGTCGAAGACTGGCACAGCCGTCGGCCGTCCGAGATGCAGCACATCATGTCGATCCCCTCTTCCGACACGGAGCCCTTTCCCAAAATCTTGTACAGCAACCCGGCCGCGATATCGGGCAATCAACTATACCACACGGCGTCTCTCCTCATGTTACAGAACAGGCCAGCATCGCTCCGGTTATCCCCGAGACCTCGGTCAGCGCTGTGGCATGCCAGGCAAATATGCGGAATATCAATGACTAATCACCACCACGGGGCCTGGACAAACAGCGTCCAGCCCCTTTGGATTGCGGGACGTTGCATGAGCCACCCCGCGGAGCATCGTGCGATACTACAGCTCCTGGAGAAGATTGAAAAGGAGAGCGGATGGGGCACCAAGTGGAGGGCAGACGACCTGAAGGAGTTTTGGGGAGACTTGGGAGACGGTTAGTATATGCCTCCGGCTGTTTTTTCCTATTTGATTGTGTGTGAACACGAAAGCATGAATTGGATGATTAAAATTGGGGGAAGGGATACATACACATGTTGTTTTCTTTTCATTCTGGTCAGATGGGTTGAAGAAGTTGCTCTGACACTACATTCTGTGCGAGTAGCTGCAGCCGCTCGGGAAAGAGTTGGCGCACCGCGACCTCAGCGCCACGCGTCGATATTCAGTATCGGCTCCTCTAGTATCGAAACAACAGCAAGTCTATGATACCAAAGCCTAAAAGCCGCATCCACACATGCGCGCGCAAGATGGCTCCAATACTACGTACAGTACATCACAAGGCGGACAGGATCCGGTCTAATGGTTCCAGCACGCGGTCTCCGAGAGGCTGGATTCCGAGATTAGCATCAAGCAAAAAGGTTTCTGTGGTACCCGCCAAAAGCTTCAACATCTGACGTCGCGATCCCCCCATCTGGGAAGAACGAAGCGGCCCCATGGGCAACAAGATTGGCGGCCCCAGACCACCTCGGGCTACGAGCGAGCGACCAAGGAAGGGAGGGAGGGAGGGCGTGGAGAACGTGGGTCGAGGCACACATCCCCACCCCGTGTTTTTCATGTGTCTTCTTTTCTTTCGTCGCCAGGGACTGACCCCGTGAGTCGTACGGAATAAGGTGAGGCACTACCGGCTTTTTCCACACTGACGGCAGGCGGAAGCCCAGCGTTGCGGCGTTCATGCGGGATTGCGGAGGAGGACGACAAGGGACCGGCCGGGGTCAGGGACGGGGGATGACCTCATTTCCCTGTGGCCGTTCCCGTTTTGGGGGTGGTTCGACGGGAACAAGTGCGAACTTTTGACGCGGCCCCGACCTGACAGTGCGCTAGGGACGGGTTAAGACGGAATTGGAGGCTCTTGGGCGGCAACCCGAGGCGCACTTCACGATGGAAAATTCGGTGGCTGATTTTGATGCGTCTCTGAGGCGTCGTCTGGGTGGTTTGTCGGACTCTTCGTCCGTCTCGCATCGTCTCGTCCCAATTGCCCATCGGCTAACGTTCTCCGGGCTGAACGGCGGCATGCCTCGAGTGAAGCGGCAGGGGTTTCTGTTTCTCTCAAGAGATTTTCGCCTCTGCTTCAGCCGATCGATGTGCATGCCATACCAGTAGAGCAAGCCAGATGGGCACCAGAGCCAGAACCAGGGCGCGCCAGGGTTCGTTGAACATGTTGGATGCTTGGTTACTGGGGTTGCAGGGCATGTTCAGCCGCAAGTCTGGTTCGTGCGCTTCGAATGACCTCGCAGCTTTTCTTCTGCAGGAAACATGGGGAAAAGTGAGCAATCACAGTCGTCCATGACGGCTCAAACAGGCCATTTGTTGGATCGGTGCTAGGCCCGTTGACCGACGGCTATTCGGAGGGAGCCGGAGCGGCACGGCAAGTGGAAGCAGAGTTGTCTGAGTCTCAGTCCTCCCGCCGGCCGCGGGCGCTTTCAACTGCCCTGTCATCTTTGCAAAGGGCAGCTCGACGCCCCCTCCACAGAGTGGCCCTAAGTCGGCGAATTTGACCCTGATCCCTGTCCGTGCCGTTGCGGCATCGCTCCCTCCCACCATCTACCCATCGGCACTGGCCCCGGATTCACCTCCGGACCTTGGCCATGAGCCATGTCGATTGTTCAATTGCATGGCTGGGTTCGGCAAATTTTCTCCCCCAAGAAAAAAACCCGCGGGAAACCTGCCAGGGACTTGGGTGCCATCTTGCCGCAGTTAGGCCCCAATGGCAGACCACAACTGTTGGTCGTATTGCATCAAAATGCACACACACAAACCACGCTACTTGATGTACATACAAAGGATTTTACTAAAGAAAAAAAGGGACAAAAAAAAACCCCAAGGTCTTTTCCCGCATGCCGGGTTCTCACGACCACAGACGTCGTCGCGAGTCAGTTTCGTGCCATCCGCCCATTGAAGCGCCTCCAACTGCCCACAGCAACCCAAGAACAGACATCGGGGTGCCGCTGCAGTTCACGTCGTCGCGGCCCCCCCTCCCCATCTTCAGTTCCATGGTCCCATTCGCATGTCTTCTTTGGTTGGCCTTAATTACCTCCGCGCTGGGGTCCCCGCACTCCGGTACCCTGTGGGGAGGGGACGAGGTTGCTCCATGGGTTGAAGAGATGCAGCATTTGACACAGGTTCCCCAAGGTTTTGGCTGCAATCAAATGACGTTGTTTCGTAGCGGCGCCTAGTGGTTAGACGAGGCGAGGCGACGGGAAAGGAGGTTGTTGGTAGCGAAGTTTTTCTTCGTCTTTGCTTTTTTGTGTACCTACTTGCATGCACACACTCTCAACACCAAAAGCTCACATAGACTGGATGGTCACTGGAAGTTGTACATAAGTATAGATAGCCACGCCATCCCCATCCCATCGTGAGAGGGGCCTTGTCTTTTTTTTTTCGACCCAGTCAGCTTTGACCCTCCCCCAGATCTCTCTCTCGCCCTCTCTCATCGGTCCGCGATTCAAGTCATCGCGTGAGACACGAGAGCCTCCCCCACCCTCTTATTTTGCTGTTTTGGATTTCGAGCGACAACATACATACACACTCCTTACTCATCGCTATCATCACCAACACCGCCATCCATCATGACCATCCTCACGGGTCGCCCTCTCAACTGGGCCATCACGGCCACGGCCGGATCAGGTAAGACAATACTCTAGTAGCTCGCGACGGGATGTTTTTTTAACATGCGGGTTTAGGTTTCCTGTTGTTCGGTTACGACCAAGGTGTTATGTCAGGTCTCCTCACCGGCTACGCCTTCACCCGGACGTTCCCCGAGATCGACACCACCAACGGCGGCGGCGGCAGCTCCTCGCTGCAGGGCACCGTTGTGGCCATCTACGAGATTGGATGCTTCTTCGGCGCCATTTTCTGTCTGATCTTTGGTGAGCGGCTTGGACGCCGCAAGTGCATCATGCTCGGCTGCATCGTGCTGAGCATCGGAGCCGCGTTGCAGGCCGCCTCTTTTGGAATCCCTCAGGTAAGAGACAATTGCCGGCATATCTAAGTGTACTCATAACTCACTAATGTTCTCCTCAGTTGATCGTTGGAAGAATCGTAGCGGGTCTAGGCAATGGTTTGAATACTAGTACAATTCGTAAGTGTTGATATTAAACTCCATCACGGACAGAGATGCTCACTCTCATCAGCCGTTTGGCACTCCGAGTTGATGAAGGCGGATAATCGAGGCAAGGGTCTCGCCATCGAGCTCGCCATCAACATCTTTGGCGTGGCCCTCAGTTACTGGGTCGACTACGGCATGAGCTACGTCGGAAACGACTCCCAGTTCCGCTTCCCCCTCGCCCTGCAGATCCTCTTCGCCGTCGTCACCTTCCTCGGCGTCCTCGTCCTGCCCGAGTCCCCCCGTTGGCTCATCGCCCACGACCGCCACGACGAAGCCCGCCACATCCTCTGGGCAGTCGAGAAGGACGCCCACTCGATCACCGAGAACGATCCCAAGCTGCAGGCCAATCTCGCCGAGATTCAAGCCGCCATCCGCGAGGAGCGCGAGGCTGCCAACACCGGATCCTTCAAGATGATGTTCAAGAACGGCGACCAGAAGTTCTTCTACCGCACCATGCTGGGTATCGGCGGACAGTTCATGCAGCAGTTGTCCGGCATTAACCTGATCACCTACTACGCTCCCGTCATCTTCCAGGAATCCGTCGGCATGTCGCACAACCTCTCGCTCCTCCTCGCCGGCTTTAACGGCATCGCCTACTTCTTCTCCTCCCTCATCCCCATCTGGGTCATCGACCGCCTCGGCCGCCGCAAGCTCATGCTCTTCGCCGCCGCCGGCCAGTGCGCCTGCATGGCCATCCTTGCCGGCACCGTCTCCAACGGCAGCGTCCCCGCGGGCATCGTCGCCATCGTCATGCTCTTCCTCTTCAACTTCTTCTTCGCCGTCGGTCTGCTCGCCATCCCCTGGCTGCTGCCCGCCGAGTACGCCCCGCTGGCCATCCGCACGCGCGCCGCCGCCCTCGCCACGGCCTCCAACTGGATCTTCACCTTCCTCGTCGTCGAGATCACGCCCGTCAGCATCAACAGCATCGGCTGGCGCACCTACGTCTACTTCTGCGTCTTCAACTTCTTCTTCATCCCCCTCATCTGGTTCTTCTACCCCGAGACGCAGAACCTCAGCCTCGAGCAGATCGACCGTCTCTTCACCGGCGGAAAGGTGCAGCTGCACTGGAAGGCGAGCATGGGCACCCCCGGCGATGCGACGCACGGTGTTGTCGAGAAGGACTCCGAATCTGGCTCTGGAGAGCTTCGCGTGGAGAACAAGGAATTTGGCCAGTAGTAGGTTGGCTCCGTCAAAGTTGGGGGAAGAGCTGTTTGTGCTCTGGTTTAGGGGTTGTACATGGGGGAAGCTTATGATATCCAACGGTCACGTACCGTAACGTAGTGCGAAGGGCGAATCGTTTTACATTGAAGGTGCAGACTGATAACCGTAATAATACAACTGGTCATGATCGTCTGCCCACTCACAACTTGCTGTCAACCCATACGGGCTTCCGCTTCTCAACGAAGCTCTTGACTCCCTCCGTCATGTTTTCCGCGGCCTCCATCTTCCGGTAGATGGTACGATCGACCAATCCTGTAGCATCCTCCGGCCCCAGCGCCTCCCATCCGCTCTTCAGCCCCTCTCGGGATACAATCACCGAGTCCGGGGAATTGTTGGCAATGGCCTCGGCAGCAGCCAACGCCGTGTCCAACAGCCTGTCCGGCTCCACAACTTGGTTCACCAAGCCCCACGAGAGCATCTGCTCTGGTGTATAGTCCGACCTGCCAATTAATGCCATCTCGGTCGCACGTTGCCTACCCACCGCCTTGATGAGCCTAGGCAGCGCGCCCGCGATAGCCACTACCCCAATCGTGACCTCCGGAAGCCCGAACTTGGCCTTGGTAGAGGCGTACACCAGGTCCGCGTTGATGATCATCTCCATCCCTCCGCCAAGACAGAGCCCGTTGACGGCCGCGATCACGGGCTTCTTGCCGCCTCTATTGCTCAGGCCGCCGAATCCAGCAGACGACGGCCACTTTTCACCGGGCTTGGCGTCGGGGTGCGAGGACGTGACGACAGGGGCCGGGGAGGCAGTGGCTGCTGCAGCGAGGGCGCCGCCTGAGCCGGAGGTGACGGATGATGGGGTGGGTGATTTGCCGGAGGTGTTGCGAACGTTCCACTCCTTCAGGTCGGCGCCGGCGCAGAAGGCGCGGCCGGTGCCGGTCAGGACGGCGCATCGAAGGGACGGCTCGGCGTCGTACCACTCGTAGAGCTTGGAGAGGGCGTAGTGCTGCGGCGAGGGGATGGAGTTGAGATGGCGGGGCCGGTTGAGGGTGATCTGGAGAATGTGGGGACGGGGGAAGGTGATGTCCGTGTTGGGGACGGGAGGAGGAGGGGACTTGAGAGAAGCCATTTTGGTGATGCACGGATGTTGTTGTTGTTGTGGCGGACTTCAGGGAGGCAGTACACAGCTTCGGGAGTGCCCTTCGAGTCTCAGAAAGCTGTAAATTCACAACCGAAAGGTCTAGCGGTGTCAATTGAGGAGTTTGGAAAGTGTCAGTGATGAAAATTGGTGAGTGCCGGTAAGGATTGTTGAGAGATGTGAGGTTGGGGGCGGTCCGGGGTAAAGAGATGATGTGTTGCAGGGGCAATTGGCGATTTGCCTCGGCTTGTTAGTGTAATCGGGATTCATTTCCGTGCGGGGCACACCGAGCTCGGTGTGTCTCGGTAAGCCGATCCACGCCACGGCTTGACATTTGAACACTCCCCCTTCGACTATTATTTACTTGATAAACTTGGCTTATCCCTTTCAAGCGCATACATTCCACGAGGTTTGCCCATGGCAGATTCTACCACGGGGCACAGATCTCTGCTTTGCAAAATTATCACCAGCGATTAGACCCCTCAAGCACGCGATAGTAGGTGCTAAGAATAACCTTCAGCCATTATTTGAAGTGACGCGGGAAAGTTAAAGGCGCAGAGCTAGATGGGAAGAGGAAGGAGGGCGTGCGTGAGGGCTACAACCGACATGTAATTGCTTCATCGTTTACAATGCAATTTCTTTTTTTTCCTTTCTTTTTCAATGTTTCATGTACAGAGTTAGCGTTCATAATCCATGTGTGTTATCTCTGCCATTTGCTTCTAAACATTTCGAATGTAGCCACAGCCAGACACCAAATTAATCTCATAGTTCTTGATGCTTGCTTACGGTTCTTGGAAAGTATAAAGCCCCGCTCACCACCATGATCTACTCCGACTCACCTTGCCAACTATACTTCTGCTAGTCTTATTCATGTATCCTCCCGGCAAGACTTCCTTACATCAACAAGATACTCAGTAGCTGAGGGGCGAATCATGCGCAGTCCATAATGGCAACCGGAATCAACACGTTAGCTGCGTACTGTCAGTTCATACCAGAGACGGTAGATAAATCGTTGTTCCGGTATGAAGATGTGGACCCAAGAGAGGCCGACTTCTTTTCCCGCTTCTCTGAGATCGAAGTTAAGGACGAAGACATCAAGTAAGCATGTGAACCAATCGCCGGTAACAATTGATATCTAATTCAACCTAGAATAGACGATGCGACCAATCTTCCTACGACAGATGCGGCAGCCCGTCTAGTGGTCGCATGCCGCAAGCGCTTCTTCCCAATGAACGAGGAAATCTCTCACACCTTCGGGTTCAAGTTCTTCGCTAAAGGAGCCGATCGAGCGCGACTCTTTCGTGTCTACTGCCATATCGTCCCCAACGGCATCACAGACAAACAGCTTCGAAAGGCATGCGAGGACGACAACTTACAGGAGCTCCTGATATCGAGCTGCAATAAGACGGGCCTGGCTGACGATGCCGCTTGGCTCAAAGGTCTCCAAGGCTTCGGTACCAACTCGCAATGTCCTGTTTTTGGGAATATTTTCTGTGACGTGGCGAGCCAGTGGTGTCCTCCCCAACTCTGCGACACCATCATGACGGATATTCGTCCTCTCGCGAAGCGTCAAGCCTTTGTGTTTTGGACACAGATGAAGCTCGGATTGATTCCTAACGTGGACGAGGACAATTGGATTGACCTTGGATTCTGTACGGCTCCCAACTGGCAGAGCTTGTTGCACATGCGGCGCGCTTACCGGAAGCTTCTCCACGAGACATGTCTCGATGAGTTCTGGAGCGCCATAACGCACTCCACTATCCCATTCTTGTTCGAAAAGCATGGCCTGTCTAACGAAATTGCTGGACTTCGCAACTTCAGAGGCCTAATGAAAGTCGTCGGGCAAACTTATGAAAGTGTCTGGCAACTTAAGAGGTACGCTCAATGGGAGGGGACTGGACCGGTTTCTACTGTTGCCGTCGACTACGGGTTCATGAACTGCAAGACGCCGAGACAGCGTCAGCGTCTCCGCCAGCTGTATGCTGATTACTTCGCCAAAGGGAAGGACGAAATGAAGTTGCATCAAGCATGTATTCGCGGCGACTTGGGCCCTTTTCTCCGAGAAGCTTTGGATGGACTTCCGGTACCTGAACAGTTGCTCACCAACGCGTATCCTGTGGAGCCTCTGGATCAGATGGGTATGATCACGGTTGGAAAGACCGTCTTTGCGCCGCCGTCAGTCCACAATGAAGCTGAACTTGTTGCTCGCGCAGAAGGCAATGGTGCCAGAGTTGTTCCCATACTGGAAAGCCATACGAATAGTATGCGTGGTATGATGGAGGACACGGCAGCGTCATTGCATGATTGCACTCACAGATAGGACATTGATATTTATATCTGATGCATGGTTTGAACGCTGCAGGGTCGTTTCGAAACAACGATTGAGAGTCTCAGGACAGGTTCAAGCATATAGTCAAAGAACCAGTTGATGGAACCTCGTGGTTTAAATTCTTATCATCCTCACGCGTGTTATGTTATCATTCATACATGTTTATGCTGAGTTTAGTATCCAATTGCTATTGAGCATATGCAGCCCGCCTTTTACATCTTTATGAAAACATCCGTCGTCCCTGAACATCACCTAAACTGCGCTGCAACGCACCCCACGTATCCTGCATACGTGGACTCATGTTATCTTTACTCGAAAGTACAAGATAAATGACCCGAATACATCGACCATCCTCGCCTGCGATGTCTCCATCCAGTGCTATGAGTATCTGTACGGTGCCACTCGGTGAAAGCGCTGAATGGAAGCTACCATCGGGCATGTTCTCTGTGCTGTTGCTGTACACCTCGAATTCGCGGAGCCAATCATCAACGTTGTGGTCCGCGAACTTGGGATCAAGAACCTCACAGTTCCATTTTAAGTTCCCCTCGCTTTGACTCACTGAGAGAAAGACGAGAAACCTCTCATTTCGATAGTTGATTCTTAGTATCAAGCCTCCAAAAGCATGTGTTAGGACTGACCGAAAGCCAACTGTGCTGTACACTGGCCTTGATATGTGCGATGTAGGGGTCTGCTTATGCTGAGGAACCAAGCAGTCGACTGAGGTAATCATTTGCCGGTTTATGTCTGTGGAAAATGATTCGTCGAGGATGTTGATGTGAAAGCCATACTCAAACAGATGGCGATACGGCCATGGCATGAGATCCTCTGTATTCCTCGAGATCTTGTACAGAAGGTACATTTCCTTAGTCTCGCATACCATAGATCGGTGTACGGGAAATGGGCGACTGGGGAACGGGCATCTCCGGTAAATGTGGCCCTCTTCCATTAGAGGCAGGCACATCATTCGTTTGTGCTCCGGGTCCGCATCATCCGTGCTAATGACGGACAGCATGGCGCAGAGACAGTTGACCGCAGCTACCACGGGAAGCTTGATGCGTAGACCGACATTAGTGACTTGATAAGGCGCGCTCTCAAAGTTCCTGTGCGTGGCCACGAAAGAACCTGAATTTGAAAAGACTGATGGAGAAGGAGCCAGAACACTCTGCCATTGATCAGGGGTCTTGTCTGCATCCCAAGTCCAGCAGAAAATGGTGTGGTCGTCGGCGGACTTGATGATTTCCTCTTGCAGCCGTAGAAAAGCCCGCGAACCCTCTCCATACAACAGCGGCATGTTGATGTCGAAGATGCCGAGCAGGCAATAAGCCATGTCTTCAGGTCGTGTTGTTTGTCGATTGGATGCCCAACTCATACGTGCGGCAATGCTTGCCGACCAGATTCTTCTAGTATCGGTGAGGTAACTAACGTCGATACCGGTGATCTTTGAGATTTTGAACATTAGTTCAGATTTGGTGCCGATCTCTGTCCATTCCTTGGTGAAGAAGAAGACTTTCCGGGGAGCTAACAACTCCTGCAAGGTCCACCCCCGTGTAAACCATCGACTTGAGCCAAAGCTTGAGTATTGGTTGGTGTGAATCTTATGAATGAGCTCATCCTCCCATTCAACATCAGCCATATAGACAATACAGACGGTAGCCCGCTCGTACCACGCAAACATGGAGTTGATCGCCTCTGAGAGCTCGGCGCTGCTCGATTTGTCGATACAGATAGTGTCTACCCAAAGGTAGCGTAGCTTGTCATCCCGCGTCTTTGAGCAAGCATTGATGATCTTAAGGTACCCCTCCTTCTCCAGATACTCAGGAGAGGGATTGCCGAAATTTGTGATCCATTCGTGGAAGCTGATCTCGTCGCCGCCCCAAGTGTGAGATAGAATGGCGTATCTTGGAACTTGCTCTCCTGCATTGAATGCTTCAATCTCAAGAGTATGCACATTGATCAACTTCATTGCTTCTGGACGCTCCGCTGGCGGTGAGTTGAAGTTGGTTAGCTGCTGATGGCCCCACAGATGCAGACCAGTGTTGCTCCTCATTCGTGGGCTGTAGTTACTACGACAGTGTGTAAAGCCATGAACACGGTGGTTGCTGAGGCGTCCACCAGTAATTAACGACCTGGCTTAGCTGAGTGTCGGGCTACCTCATCAGCTGATGCCATGTAATATCCTATGTAGCCCGCAAGAGCCTAAGGTACAATGGGTTGTGAGGTTGGTCTTTCATGGTAATCGTCACTCAAAACCCAGTTTGGCTTTGGGAAGCGGTATATCGGCCTTAATGCTTCGATTCAACTGCAAAAGCTCTTCTAATTCCTAAGACAACAGTCACACCTTTTCGCTCGCAATAGTGGTATCATCCAACAAAATCCAAATCGTCAACTCCTCAGACCTATGACCCCTCCATCAACTTCAAAGCTTCGGGCTATGAAGGCCCTTTGAAGTACCAGTCACAGCCTCCTCATCAAAGTCTTGGCTGTTGCTGTCGTACGCTACCCGGATGTCATCAATCTCCTCGCCAACCTCCATCCACCTGTCGCTGGTCGCGGGAACCGGGAAAATTTTACACAGACCCCAGTACATGCCGCTTGAAACGATGAAGCCAGCGAAGAAGTTGATGTTGTAGATGTATTTGGCACCAACAGGAACATCGCGCCCAATCTCTCCAGCAAAACCAACAACGTTGATGAGAATTCCGCCAATGTAGGCGGCATAAGCGCGCCAGTTGATGCCCCAGGTGTAGAAGTAAGGCCCAGCCTTGCGAGCATCGTAGAGCTCCTTGATCTCGAGGTAACCCTTTCGGACAAAGTAGTAATCGGAGCACATGACGCCGGCAATGGAGCTGAGGAAAACGCTGTATGCCGAGAGGTAGGTTGTAAACTTGTTCGAGTCGGTGAGCAGGGTGTAAGGGCACATGGCCAGACCGACAGCAGCACAAATGTATCCACCGCGGCGGATGCTGAGGTAGCGGGGCAAAAGGGCCGTCATATCGGTTCCTGCAGAGACCGAGTTCGCCGCAATGTTCGTTCCGAGTTGAGCCAAAGCGAAGGAACTCGCGATGACGAAAACACCGAATCTTTGGCCGGAGCCACCGTCGTCGATGAATCTCTCAAGGAGAGATAGCGGGTTCCAGATTGGTTCGTCTAAGTTGTAGATGACCGTCGATGAGGATGAGACGATGATGCCGATGAAGGAAGTGAAGGCAAATCCAGTGGGAATCGTGATAAGCTGAGACCACAAGGCGTCGCGGGGCTTCCTAGCGAAACGGGAGAAATCGGGATCGTTAACGATGAGCGTCGCGAAGTTGGCGATAGAGGACATGACGCCCTTGACGAACTCCCAGGCAAGGTCACTACCTTGGAGTTTTGCAGGCTGGCGGATGATGGGGCCAACTCCACCGGCGCGCACAACGGCCCAGATCAAGAACGCAATGCCGGCGCAGGGAGCCACGTAAGACTTGACGGTGAAAAGATGGCGAATCTTGTGAACAGGAAACCAAATGGCTGGCAAAGAACAGAACCAGAAGATGAAGAAGGAGACGTATTCCGCGGTCGAAGTACCGGAGTCTGCTGGGAAGCCTCCAGGGTTAATCGTTTCGCGATCCTAGAGACAATTAGCTGGCTTGTTGTGAAGAAGCCTCTGTTTTGACTCCCACTCACCCAAGATTTCCAAATCGAACGGATCATAAGGTAAACACAATTGCCTCCGATGTAAGCTTGAACACCGTACCAGATGCAGGCTAGCAGGAGGGTGGTTAGCAAGATGGCCCCGCGCTCATAATTCGACCAACTCACCCATCGCAGCTCTGTTGAAAACTGGCCACAAACTGCCCCAGATGCCGAAAGATGATCTGTTGACAACGGGGAAACCGATGTGGTAGACAGCACCGATACGACCAGTCAAGCAAATGAAGGCACCAGCAATCGCATATCCCAGCCAAACGCATAGCCATGACTGCCACCATGAAAGACCACCTACAACCATGGAAGACGAAATCATCCACGTGTTGACGTTGAAGGAGTCAGCTACCCAGAATGCCACAAAGTTCCACGGACCCCATTGCCGTCTTTCGGGTTCGACACTGTCCACCTGTCAGCAAGATGTCCAGGGTGTTGATAAGCGGTTTTGCCGCTGTCGCCGACTACTCACGGTTTGAGATCGTGGTTCGTCAGCTAAATGGACGCATCCGTTAGTCTCAGTTCGGCACGCGAAGCGGTTTCTCGAGGTGTTAGGTGTGCCATACCATCAGCTGCGCCTTGGTCAAGCCGGGCTCCGACTCAACGGCCAGCTTATCAGCCCAATATCTGAACTTGGAGCCGTGGACCTTTTCAGGCCGCGCGCTTGTGGTCGCAGTATCAATATCCATCGTGTCGATCTCGGGAGTTTGACGGGCGCGTAGACGTCGAAAGAATTCGAAAATGCGTACGGTTCTCTCAAAGATTCAAGAATGTCCACAAGGGCCGGAAGACAACCCTTCAAAGACTAGGATGCGGTTCGTCACACGTTGCGATGACGCTATGCACGTCAAGGTGGTAAGCGAAAAGTCGGGTCTCAGGGTCTCAAAGGTTGTGATCTGCAACGTGCTGCACCCTAAAAGTGGCGATTCCAAGGCAGAGGGTTGAAGAAAAGGCCCTGGCTGGATCTCATCCAGACACAAGAAACAAAACACGCGAGGATGTCGCCTGATATTTATTCTGTGTCCGCAGGCCCGGTGTCGCTGTTGGACTGGGGAGTTTGATAACGGTCTTGGCCCAGAACGCAGACGAGTCTGTCGTAACTTTGGCCAGGGACATCGACTGATGGCCCCGGAAATCGCAGCGACGCCCCCCACATGGACAAGCTCTTTTTCGCTCGGATTGCATTCCTGTCCCGCTGGGGGAGACGACCATTGGAGAAAAGTCATGGCATGGGATACCAACAGACGCAGGCAAGACAAGCTACGAACCGCATTCGGGCAAGGGTGCTGCCGGTCACGCCGTGATTGCAGCAAATTGGAGAGCGCCGAGCTCGACAACGACGTCAAATCTGATCGAGTAAGAGCCCAGAGGCCTGTACCAGAAATCCGAAAATTATGTCTCCTTGGAAGGATTCGACAGCTGCCATTGGCCAGCCCGAGGAGAGGCCTTATCAGGGGCGTTGGAGACTGCGGGAGGTGGCGCTCGCAGCACAGCGACGAAGAACGGCTCCCGCTCAGCACAGATGCACCATGATGCCTGCTCGGCATGGGACGGTGCGGCTATGTATGATAAGTTAGCCTGTCTGGCAGGGGTAGCTTATCGTTGGCTCCAAAACCCCGCATGCTGGGAAAAATCATTACTCGATCTCATCGAGTCAACCAACTGACGGGAGTGACAAACGGCTAGATTTGGGTCGCCTCGTGCATCTCGGGACTTGATGGAACAAAAATCAGCTAACGATGCGGAAGATTTTTCACGAACTTGGGGCCGCGCATCGGTTCTCGGCCCTATTGTCGCTGTCTCTATTCACCCTCGCCAGCACATGAAGTTCTCTTCGCTAGCGACTGGAGACAGAGGAGCAGTAGGTTACAGGAGCACAGTCAGCGTGTCGTCAGTCTGGAGAAGGGACCCTTAATGAAGCTGGGTATTTGACGTCAAAAAAGCATTGCGTGCTCTGGTAAGGACATCGAATTTGAAGTTCCATCTGTCAAATCTGCACGATGTATCTTGCCGCAAGCACCAGTCGTTCGGATACGATTGGCAACCAATTTACAACCATCAATCAAGCGCTTCTCGGAACCTTCTGCCGCCCAAACTCTGGCGCTGCAGCCACACCGGTATTTCTTCGTCTTGTCTCGTGTCCTCTGATAAGATGATCTGTGGATAGATGCCACACAAAGATAAGGGGTTGTCCAAAGGGAGACCCCTGGGTCCCACTACCTTCGCGTGGCTGGGGATCTCCCCCGTCGGATCGACACCATCAGTACGTTCCACTTATCTCCAGACATCCCCAATTTCTTCCCATACCCAGGCACTCGACCGCTTGAACCCCCATTCCAAGGGAGCATCGGCCGAGCAATCATGGTGCCGCGCGCCCAAGGGAGCCGGGCAAGGTAACCTGATTTCCGGCCTTTTGGGTCGTCCCTCGGCGATGCTGCTAGCTAGCGCGCGTGATAAGCCGTGGCCGCCGGCGCATGTTCAGCCTCTGCGGCTACAGGACAACCACACCAACTTCCACCAGCCGCGTCTTTGACAATAATTCCTTCACCATCGGCAGATTATAGCTTAAGGAGCACGAGAGTACAGAGAGTACAGAGTGTCGGTCTCCAACAATGTGTATCGAACGTGTACAGCGGTACATGTGGAAAGCACCTATGGAGAGCGTCAAGCACACACATGGTTCACCCTGATAAGAGACATGCGGGTGCGCGCCGCCGGCCGTAGCAGCAAGGTTCGAGGCCGGAAATGTCAAAATTCGCCTACGCCACATTGCCTCACTGTGGCTGTTGATAACGTCCTGGTCGAGTTCTAGACTAATCGGCACCTCATCCAGCGGCATAATTTAGGAAAGCGTCCATCGGGTTTATTTCACTTTTTGCTTATGCTTCGGTCTTGCGCTACAGTATTACATGCCACCATTGCCATGGCTCTGCTGATGCTGCGACTTGCAAGCTAAGAGACATATCCAGACCAGTTGTTTGATGCTCCTATCTTTCAGGCTGCTCTTTGGAATGCCCTAGATGAGTTCGAAGAGACTTGCAAGATCGTTCCTCAATGATCGAGTTTCTACCATTCTGTAGTTGAACATTGCAATGCCTGAAAGATATTAACAATGTAGCAAATGTCACTGCGAAGGCCCTATGTTGGGCAGCTAGTATAGCTTTATTCTCTACTAAAACTAATTTCCACACATGCAGATGGATCTTACTATCGAGGCGGGTGGAATGACAGAATAACGGTGACGATAAAATTTGAAGACAAAATAAGGAACAGCGATAATAACGACGACGACGACAACGACGACGACGATAATGATGAAG
Organism: Colletotrichum sp. SAR11_240; assembly: GCA_025328625.1. Lineage (NCBI taxonomy): Eukaryota > Fungi > Ascomycota > Sordariomycetes > Glomerellales > Glomerellaceae > Colletotrichum > Colletotrichum sp. SAR11_240. Next base: position 71,268 of record JAKMXA010000269.1, read on the forward strand.
GCGGAGACGATGAAGACGAAGAAGACGAAGATAATAACGACGAAAATAATCACAACAATAGTCGTATAGCTACAACCCAGGCAAGAGCTTCAAGTAGTAGTCCGCCCGGCTAACTGGAAGTATCCGCCCGAATAGCAAAACCCATGTAGGGAAGCATTGTTGAGCATCGGGATCAAGTCTATGATCTTCGTTGCGGCTGTCGTGTTCCCATGTTGTACGGGGTTGAATCTTGGCCCTGAAAGATCTATTTAACCGCGATTTCATTCTTAGTCGTAACACCATGTGTAGTTACGTAGCATGCACAGCGAGTATCTGCAATATCCAAAACTTGATGTACGGCAAGCACCTTGAATCAGATAGTTGCTGTTGGAAATGATTTTGTGGAACTTGGTTATCAAGTACTGACCAAGCAGCAAGTAGATAATCAGACTGTCGTCATTCCGAACAAAACTCGTGAGGCATGTAACTGATATACAGTCTTCTTCTATTTTCTAATATTTATAAGTCGTAAGGCTTCATTCCCGCTTGTCTAATCTAATACCAAATATTTGTGGGTTTGAATTTTACCCGTCCCTAATGACCGCTTTCCCAATGCAATGTCTATTTGTAGTTCGATTCGAGGTTCTTAATGGCCCATTCCCTCCGAGCGTCAATCCACTCCGACGAGAATGGGTAATCGTTGTATCCAATTTCTGAGCCCTTGATGTAGAAGGACTGTCGGTGGTAGTTGTTGAGAGAAATACCATGCTGCGCGCGGTAGACGAAGTCAGGGTTGGCCAAGAAGCTTCTACCAAAAGCAACGATGACGTCCCATTTCGCGTAGTGTGTCTCCAGGGCCTTCGCCGCTGTCTCAGGTGTGTAGCCGCCAGCGACAATCACGGGAGACAAGTTATCCCAAATATCCAGAATGAAGTCGAGGGTCTGTTGCTCGATGGAAGGATCCTGGCTGGGCACCAGCAGTTTTGCCGGGTCGCCACGAGCCTCAACCAGAGACAAGTAGGCAAAGGGGACGTTCATCTTCTTCAGCTCGCCGACGAGGTAGCCGTATTGTTCGTGGACATTCGATGACTCTGCGCCCTGAAAGGATGCGTAGGGGGAGAGACGAATGCCCACTTTCTCAGCGCCAATCGCTTCAACGACAGCCTTCGTTACCTCGAGAGTGAGGCGAGACCTGTTCTCAATAGATCCACCCCACTTGTCGGTACGCTTGTTGACTGAATCCGAAAGGAACTGATCCAACAAGTAGCCGTGAGCCGAGTGAATCTCGATTCCATCACCTCCAGCCGCAATCACTCTCTTGGCAGTTGCGACAAAGTCTTGGATAAATTCCAAAATCTCTTCCTCCGTCATCGCCTCAGGAACAGCAGCGCCCGGCTCCATGGGCACTGCGCTGGATGACCTGTACTTGAAACCGCGTGCCTTCTGGTATTCGGCGTCTGCTGCTCGACCTTGGCCCCAGATTTGTTGGAACCACACTGACTTTTGCTCGTGAACCGCGGCAATGACTTTTCTCCAGGCCTCGACCTGCTCATCCGTCACGAAAGCCGGGCCCGCTGGGACTCCGGTATCCTGCATCGACACACCAGTAGCCTCGGAGATGATCAAAGTTCCCGGAGTCGAGGCACGCTCGCCGTAGTATCTAGGGACGAATGGCATCGCTACGTGGTTCTTATCGTTGCGGTAGCGAGTCAGAGGAGCCATGGCTATGCGGTGGTTGAGCTGTGAGTTTCCCAGCTTGAGAGGCTGGAACAGCTTGCTCTCCGAAATGTTGGCGGTAGACATCGTGATGGTGTTGGTGATAGTGCTTGAACCAAGTGGGTGGGTCCGGAGTCAAATTTCTTGCCCGAAAAGTTCTGCGTGGATTGTAAATACGCCAGTGACCGATGGAGAGTGAATTGCTCTGGTGAATGTAAGTCGTATACTCGGGAGTGCGCTCAAGCACTCAACTGAAAGAAGATGCGAGGCCCTTATATATAGAGCCAATTCATCCGCGAGGTATTTGCAACATGCATCAAGCTAGTCGGCATTCGGGGTACGCGGGAAAGGCGTGGAACTCGATTACAAAAAGACAATGACGCAGAATGGCATTTTCGCCTTGGTAAGCAATCAGTCCACTAGGCGATTCGGCAATTAGCTACCCATTTCTGTGCAGTCACGACTCATAACCCCGGGGATTAGACAGCGGAACAAAGCGGAACGGTGCGGAATAGTGGGCAGAGCAGGTTTTTAACGCAAGATGACCCTCCGGCGCAAGAACCCAGCATTTGGGAAGAACACGATGTGCCGCTCCTTGGCATCAGTCGCCGCTCAGGTTGAAACAAGATTGTCCGCAATTTGCAGTCGAAAATGGCAAGGACTGTTAACTATATCGCAATTGCTCTGAAGACGAAGCTTGAAGCCCGGGGAGTATCGGGAGGCGCATTCTCGTTTTCGCAAACACGGTGGACTCTCAAGACCCCGCACACCTGGAGCGGGGTGCCGCTTTAGCATTCCGGCTTTCGCTCCGGGCCGGCGGAGTCGGGCCCGGCCATGTGGATCGAGCCACCGGAAGGAAGATTGGTCAATGACGAATGCGTTTGATTGCCGATTGACTCCCATCTACCTTATTTCAACACTAGAGCAAATGGTGGGAGCTTTCCAGTGCTTTAACTTGGTTCACTACAAGTACTACTTTTAGGCTGCTGCTGTCTGCCCCCAGACACCATCAAATGGAGCGTATGCTCAGGCAGCGTACCGGACACAACTATGAATGAAAATTTGAATCTTAGCCGTTGTTTGTTTCAATCGGCGTCTGGTTTGGGTCATTGACGGGCCTCAGTGGGGATAGTAGGGCGTGCTGCCAAACGGGATCGGGCTTTGCCAAGTTTGCCATCTAGGGCGTACGCTAAGGCGAAGTCGGAAGAGGGCTCTGTTGGTTGACGGTGGTATTGGTCTTGGTCAGTTCACTCAAATCATCGAATTTATCCTGATCTCATGCCAGACTCGTAATACCTAATCACTCATGTAGTGGGTCGTGATGGGAGCGTCCGAGATACCATCGCCGTCTGCATATCCGGCCGTCGTCCCAAGGGTGCGATAATCCCACCAGTGTCCGACTTCATGAATCAAAGTCTTGCTTTCGAATCTTCTATCTACTCAGTCTATCTTAAGGGAACTTTTGTGGTTCACGAATGCTCTGTCTCGCAAAGCCTGCAAAGCTGGCAAAGGCAAGATAGCAATCCCTAGGGGTTGAAGTTCTTTCGGCTGTCGAGGTTCAATCTTAAAGCTGCGGTGGACAAAGATTTCACGTTGAGTACTATACCTCTTCTAGCTTATCTGTGATGACTTCGCAAGGTTGGTCTTCATGATCCCCTCCCGTACGGCTTCCATCCTCAAAGGTCCACGCAGAGGCTTCACCACGATTTGAGTTCTGAAACCAAAGTATCCACAGGGTCCGTATGGCATGGGGAAAACTCGGGGAAAGAACCATTCGTATGTTTGACCATTGGTTCTCGAATCGAATGGTACGCATGGTTGCTCTCTTTGCGCCACACAGTGAAGCCGGTACACCAAGAGTCGTGGGACAAGCCAGACTTTCCAATGCAGTGATGACGGTGATGGGTAAGAGTGTAAGCTTTTATGGATCCATATGAATAAATCTTTCTGACTGATGGGCGCGTCTTGCCACCTTTTGTGTTCCAAGGAGATTTGACAACTTAGATTAGGCTTTGCGACTCTCCTGGTTCTCAGCAACCTTTTTAGCCTGTTGTTTTAGACTTCAAATATTTTTGTCACGTATTCAACTAGACGCAACTGAAATCCCTGTGACTTCTGGACTGAATGGCATCGAGCGTCATGTAGCTTTGATGCCTGACATGCACGCAGTCGAATTTTCGTCTTCAGAAACTTTAAAGACTCCACCGAAATGGTCTTGCCCAGTGCTTGGGAGATTGCTGATAATTATGGGCTGCAGCACTCCTATCGATTGCATGTTAATTGTCGTCGGCAATGTACTAAGAATTGTCAGTAGTAAGTTTCCGACTTCGGCTGATGTCAACAACCAAAACGGTTGGTCAAGCGGGTTCGCTATGTACACTTCAACCTATTTGGCATTAAATATGCCCATAGATTCGCGCAACAATACTTAAGCTTTTTCTCCGGTCTAGTCTTGGTAGCATCTTCATATCTCCGAAGCCTTGCAACAGGATATATCAAACTGAAAATCTTCCTCATCCCTTAACTCTTCTTTCGTCCTTGTCTCACCTGACTTATCAACACACCATTGTCAACACATCACTCAGCAAACATAGGTCAGACAAACCAGCTTTTCTTTCAACAAAATCTACTCTAATCAAACTCTGCCCGCCCTCGATAAACACTACTCTCATCGAATAAACAACAATCAGACACCAAAATGCGCACACAAGCTTTCGCTCTTCTGGCTGTCGCTGCCGTTGCTCTTGCTGGTGACCCACCATCCGGTTACCTGCCTCCTTCTAAAGACCCGAAAAGATGTCTTGAAAGACTCGACGAATTTCCCAATCGCTCTGGGACACGTCTTGATATTCTGGACGGCCGTTGCGTCAAGGCTCGCACGTACAAGGGCAAATACGGCCCGTACAATGGCGACCACTTTTTTGAGGCGTGCTGCAAGAACAAAAAGGGCGAGTTCACGGAGCCAACGTGGGTCAATCTCGACCAGTGTATCAGCTATGACACATTTTTTGAGGAGGTTGAAGCCGGAAAAAAAGGTGGAAGCACAGTTAAGGACAAGTGCTCCAAATGTGTGGTTGGGGATGATGGGAGGGGCATGACCTCTTTCACGCCTTTCCTTAAGTGTCACTGCAAGGGCGACGACGGAAAGGACGGAGAGTCCAAAATAATTCTTGGCACGGCGACCTTCGGTAAAGACAGTTTCTGGGTCAATGACGAAGGCAAGCTCCAATGTGGAGGTGAAAAGAACTCAAAGGACAACGACTGGGACTACGACTGGGACATCGACTGGGATATCGACTGGGACTCCTGGAAGAAGCATGATGATGATGACAAGTGGGCTGTATGAGTAACACACTGTACCTTACTTAATTGCAACTGCGTGTTTAATGCCGAGGATATAATTCCAGAAATGGCTGTATTATGTCTTAGCAATACCACCAGTGAGTATCTCATACAACCAATCCCGAAATAGAGGCTTGCCACATGTGCCTTGGTCGATGTTTCACCACAGGATCTTACACTAGTCGCATCTACTGAAGAGTGACCTGTCCACTGGTAGAGTCTTCCATAAAGATGCCACCAAAAATGATTGCTTCCTTGATACCGGTCGGCTGAGCAGCCGTTCCAACAGGGTTCTTCTGCAGAGAAAAGTGGTACTCTCCGAGGCCGGCCATGTCTGTTGAAGTCAGCTTGGTGCCAATCCTTTCCAACACAAAGCTACTAACCGTTCTGAACAGGCTCCGTAACCTGCTTAAGGGGGTCGGTGCCGGTGCTGTGGAAGACTTGCATGGTGCTAGTACAAATGAGTTAGCCCTCACGCCCATACCGCAGTAAACTCAAATGAAACATACTTGGCAGTGAAATCCATCTTGATAGCAAAGTTCTCAAACTTTCCCTCGCCGAAAGGTGTAGAGAAGATCTTCTGAGGTTTGGCAGTGGCCTTGGAGTTGCCGAAGATGGCGATATCATTCCCGTTCTCAGCTCCAGTGCGGACATCAAACTGGTGGAAGCTGAAGTCCTTGGACTCCAAGTTCATTACTTGATAGTCGTGAGTCACGTTGAGAGGCTTGGTCGCATCGCGCTGGATAGAGAAATGCATAGTGCGGACACCGGTAACAGCCACATCGTTCAACTGCGAACGGATACTGGGCAGGAGATCGGCACGGCGGATGTTGGACTGTGCCTCGCCGCCCTTCGGGATGAAGACGGACTTGTCGTCGATGTTAATGGCAAAGGCCTTGGTGTTGGTTGACTTGTCAAACTAGACAGTGTGAGCACGATTCCCGGGCGACTCCAGATCCGAGGACTTACCAAAGACGGTTCTACTTGAGGGAAAGTGATGACGTCGCTGAAAACAAGGCCTATTGCACGTATGAGCTCCCAGATCTGAACTTTCGTGTACATCTCACTTACCATCTCCTTTGACGACGGCACTCTTGAAAACGCTCTCCAATACGTTGAAGTTTTCAGGCGTGGCATCTTGCTTGATACGACCATCAGGCAAGACGAGCGCTGTAGTGTTACCTGCCTTCGCGGCGCCGCCAGTAGCACCGCCAGTAGCACCGCCAGCGTTGGCCGTGCTGTTGTTGGCACCGCCGGCCTGGTTGCCGCCTTTGTTGCCACCTTTGGCCCCAGACTGCTTGCCAGTGTTTCCATTCCCACCGTTACCTCTGACCGACAAACCAGAGCCAAATTCCGCGGGAACTGGTCCAGCAGCAACAGATGAGGCCAACAGGCCAACGAGGGTAATGAAAGTGGGCTTCATTTTGTTTCTTTATGGGTCTCGGGAAACTCTAGAGAATGTAGGTTGATTAAAGACTCTTGGCCTTGAAACGAACGGATGCAGAAAGAGCAAGTGGCCGGCACTGCGCAATAGAAAGGAATGTGCAAGGAAGAAGCGAAAAAGAGAGTTGAGACCGTGTTGTCAGAGTGAAAGTGATGAATTGTTCAGGCCTAGATTATCATCGCGGCCTTGCGGCCAAGATATATGTCAACCCGACGGAAGCCTCCGATGGTGTTGTGCCTTATCCCATGCCATCCGAAGATAGAGTTCAAAACTTCAGACTGCATCTGTCCGTACACTTGCGACGATTTCTGCTCCCATTTCTGACTCGTTGTCGTGTTTGGCATGATCGCAGTCTGATGTTTTAGGGACTAAAGTCTAAAGGCGGGCGGTGCAGTGCAACAAAGCTGACACCCCCAAGCGAAAAAAGATGGTGTGGTGTCTTGAGGGGGTTCGCAGGAGACGGAGAGTAAAAAGTTAAAAAAGGCCGTTGCGACCCAGGAGTTCGGACTTTGGGGGCTGTTTGGCACGGCGATGAACAAGGGTCTAGCTTGTCAGGGGTTAAATGACGACGTACTCGAGTCGCTCGAGGGAGTTTTGGCCAAGAAGTTCGAGTTTCGTTGCTCATAGCCTCCGTCTTAAAAATGTATGGGGACATGGTTCCACTGGTTCGGACTCGGGATTTTCGGACGATGAGTCTATTTTATGGTCCGCCCTACGCATATTGTTCACATCGCTCCCTCAGATTCACCATCTAGTGCCTTGCCCTGTCTCCGGACGTCCCGAGTCTCCCGCCGGCTAGAGGGCCGCATGGTGCCTCTGGGTGTACGGCGTTGTTACAAGTCATGCGGATTGTTTGGTATTATCTGTCCGATGCAATGCCTTGACGAATTTCAAAAGTTGGGGAAGGGTTGCAAGACCCGTCCAAATTGTGATGTTGCGAACCGGGGATGATGATGATATCATCTGATGTCCAGACTATGTGACTGAGCTCCCTTCCCAACCGTTCATTCCAAGATTCTCCATCTGATTTCAAGGCAGACCAGATAATATAACAGAAATCATAAGCGACCAAGAGATCTGCAGCCGCCGATCTTGATGCAAAGAGGATTGCCAGTACATGTAGGCATGTATGGGAATATTGTATGCCCCTTTCGGTACCTGACATCCAGGACCGGCATTGGGCTCCGCGAAGTCGGAGCGATCAGTGTTAGTACGTAGCCCAAATATCCGTTACATGTAACCTATAACCGCATCATAACGCTCTTGTGACTCCAGTCTGGAGGGGGGCGGCAGGCGGAGGGGGGGGGTGGGCGGGGGCGGTGCGGGCTGG